>WNWK01000499.1:165000-212500 GCA_009830355.1 Cherax destructor
AATCCAGAGATCGTTTACGGCTCACATTGAGCCATTGAAACATCTAAATTATTGGGAACGCCTTCAAGTCTTGAACATGTACTCATTGGAGCGGAGGAGAGAGATACATGATAATATATACATGGAAAGTACTTGAGGGCCTGGTCCCAAATCTGCACACTGCCATAACAACATACTGGAGTGAGAGATATGGGAGAAAGTGTAAAATAAACCCAGTGAGGAGCAGGGTGCGGTGGGGACAATCGGAGCACTGTATTAACATCCGGGGTCCCAGACTATTCAACATCTTACCAGAAGATATCCGAAACACGGCTGGAACCAGTGTAGAAGCCTTCAAGAGGAAACTGGACAAATATCTTCACCAGGTGCCAGATCAACCAGGCTGTGATGGATATGTGGGGCAGCGGGCCTCCAGCAGCAACAGCCTGGTTGACCAGGCAAGCACCAGACGAGCCTGGCCCATGGCCGGGCTCAGAGAGTAGATACTCTCGAAACTCTTCAAAGGTATATCAAAGGTATATGATGGGGTCCACCTCTGGTACAAATTGTGGGACTCATAGCCTCGGAGAAGTGAATAAAAAGGCTTCAAGGAAGAATATTTGGATTTCTTCCTGATGCAATTTGAATATTCCACTTCCCTACCACCACACACACACTATATATATATATATATATATATATATATATATATATATATATATATATATATATATATATATATATATATATATTCCCCACAGGGAAATGCATGCTGCATACTGGGCTCGCGTCCGGCTTCGGAGGAGCTGGAGGAGATTCATAATCTTTCATATATTGTACCAATGTATTCATGTTCATGTCTGTGTTTTCTGTCAATATATTCTGTCTATTAATAAAGTACATATATAATATATATAGGGGTGGTAGGATAAGAAAATATTCAAACAGCTCCGTGCAGAACCTCGAGTTTTCCCTGAGGTACGTTTGTCTTCTCTGAGGATGAGGGTCCCCAGTAAAGTTCTAGAGGTGGTACCTAAATTATATATATATATATATATATATATATATATATATATATATATATATATATATATATATATATATATATATATATATATATATATATTATATATATATGCCTAATAGGTAAAACTTGTCAATTAGCAATAACTCATTTAAAATTAAGTCCTTTCTAAAATTTTCTCTTATACGTTTAAAGATATATTTTTTCATTTATGTTAATGTAAAAATTTATAATTTTGTACCAAGAGAAACTTTGAAAACTTACCTAATCTTATTATAACAAGCGCAATTTAATTTAGCCTAACCCAACTAAATATATTTTAGATACAACACAATGAAATATATTTTTTTCGTTAGGTTCAGAATGATTTTTGCGAAATTATTGCATACACAAATTTTCGCTTGTCTTATATGGCAAGACGAGCGTTGCTATTTAAGCCAAAATCGCAAGTTTTACATAATCGGCACGACATATATGTCGTGCCGATTATGTAAAACTTGTGTTTGTTTATTATTAAATTATTGTAAACTTATATAAAATATATTTAGTTAGATTAGGCTAAATTAAATTGCGTTTGTTATAATAAGGTTAGGTAAGTTTTCCAAGGTTCTTTTGGTGCAAAATTATTAATTTTTATATTAACATAAATGAAAAAATATATCTTTAAATGTATAAGAGAAAATTTTAGAAAGGATTTAATTTTAAATGAGTTATTGCTAATTGACAAGTTTTACCTATTAGGCATATATATATATATATATATATTAAAATGACACACATTACGTATACACTTGTCACTGATATACACATAAATCTGTTTACTGTATATGGTTACGTCCTAGGATGAATAGTTTATATAATTGAGCACTAAAATGTTGAACGTTCGTCCTATCAGTGATAGTAACATCTGGAAGTGTTGGGTTGCTCTCGCAGGTGGTAGCCACACAAGTCAGCTGTTCACGTCAACGGTTGATTGGTGGTATATCATGTGGTAGCAACATTTAGGTCAGCGGCGTTGGCTGGGGCAGGTGGGTGTCAGCCTCGATTCTATCTTACATTTGTTGCCAAGGTTGGGACTGTTGGTGGTGGCGGGTATTACTGACAGGTTTGGTAGATAAAACACCTTGTACAGAAAAAATCTTTACTGTATTATATACAGTTTTTTTTTTTTAGTAGGGCTTTAGCGAGTTGACCTGATAAATATTTACCCAAACCCTTCTACAAAGGTCGGCCCTGGTACTCTATTTCACTAATAACAAACAATTGTTTACTATCACTCCAGTCTCCAAGGTTTCCTCTATTTTTGTCTCCAATAACAACACTTTTTATGCGATTAATATTTTCGGGGGCACACGGGTATTCCTCTGCCAGCCCGAAGAAGAAACTAATAAAAATATGTAAAATTAATATGTCTAATATAATGTCCAATCTTTGGCAATCAAAAAGTAGTGTGACCAGTTTCAAGGGGTTTTTATAACCCTGACAGCCAGGCCTAAGGCAATGTCTAAACTTTTTTGCACTAACAAGTGTCTTGTATAGTGTTTCATCTTCTACAATGACAAATGTCTTCGTGTAAGGTTCAATATTTTACACTAACAAACCTTTTGTATTAATATACGTATCCTTTTAATGATATGCACTAGTAATATTTTTCAACAATAAACATCTAATTTGGCCACTACTACAGTAAGATCATAGATTCAGCTTTCGCAGTAATAAATGTTTAGTATAATGTTCAATATTTTGCACTAATAAAAGAGTTGTTATAATGTTGCACATTTTCCGCAATTAATGTCTACTTAAGTCACTATAATAAAATGTTCCATACTTGAAAAAATAATTCATAATTTAGTCACTAGTGTGACATTCCCTCGTTTGCTCTAGGAAGGCCTAGTTTAATGTCTAACTTTCTGCAATATAAATGCTGTTTTTTTTACACTCTTTAAACGCTATGTATAACATTCCCCTTTGCACCACATATTTATATGTAGTCTAATACTTCATCATTTGCACTAATAATAATATTTATAATCCTTGTAAAGTTGTAAACCTGAGGGGCTAGTACAGCGCCTGGTGAATGTAAGGTAATCAAGTTGTTATTTAGGTTCATTAATAATAATAATAATAATAATAATAATAATAATAATAATAATATATCTTTATTTACTACATGTGCAAGGTATACAGGCCTAGCTGACATAATGACATACTATATAGAAAGCCGCTTGTTATGCTGAGCATTTCGGGCAAATTAGGTCAGTTCTGTCCCAGGATGCGACCCACACCAGGCGACTAACACCCAGGTACCTATTTTACTGATGGGTGAACATAGACAACCAATGTAAGGAAACACGTCTGATGTTTCCACACCTTCGCCGGCAATCGAACCCGGACCCTCACTGTGTGAAGCGAGAGCTTTTGCCACCAGGCCACGGGGCACCAAGTTTAGTCTTAAAATTTCGTGTATAGTAACATAGATATACCTTTGAAGAGTTTCGAGAGTATCTACTCTCTGAGCCCGGCCATGGGCCAGGCTCGTGTGTACGTTAACGTCACAGTGGCCTAGTCACGTGGATCTGATTCAAGAAAGGGAAGGATCGAGAGCCCTTCACTGGCATGAAGACACTTCTCAAGGGTTTACACATATACTGTACACGGAACATTAAGCATTTTTTTACAACGAATAAACGTCGAGTATAATTGTTTTATACACAATAAAATATGTGGTACAAATGTTTTTCACCAATAAATGTATAGCATAATTTTTTACATCTTTACAGTTTAATGTGCAGAATAATGTAATATGTTTCTTGCTTATAAAAGTGTACTCTAATGCAATTTGTTTTTCATATGTACTATACTATAGTAGCCTAATAAATTACACGTGTAGTAAAATGTTTTTCCACCTATACATGTCCAGTATAAACAATGTTTTTTTTTCCACTTATAAATTTATTGTATATTGCTTGTCCACTCGTGTGTAGTAGAATTTACCATTTATCTCTGCTATATTATTTCTTCTACCTTGACCACTAATAAAAGCTAACCATCTTTGTACCATCAATATATATATTAAGCCTTGTGTACCATATTGTGTAATAAAATATACCTAGTGGTAAAATAGATGCCCGGGGTGGTAAGGGAAGTGAAATATTCAAATGGCTTCAGAAAGAAATCAAAATATTTTTCCTCGAGACCTTTTTATCTGTTTTTCCGAGGCTATGGGTCCCCACATGACTCACGAAATCGTAATGACACGATTGCAAACAAACCATACCACGGGTGGGGTTCGAACCCGCGGTCAGAGAGTTTTGAGACTCTCTGACCGCGGGTTCGAACCCCACCCGTGGTATGGTTTATGGGTCCCACAATTTGCACTACAGGTAGACCCTATCTCTATTTCTCTTAGTATATATACTCCAAGTGCATACACATATATACTCTTCAAAATATATACCAAGCCTATGTAAATAGGAAAATAACTAAACCTGGCCTAATTTCTAAGATTTTAGATATATAAAAAAATATATATTTTGACCTTATTATGGGGGAAATGACATTAATCCCCTAGTCTCCTTGACAATAAAATTTCAATTCATGTAAGTGGTTACTAAGGGGTTGAAACGTGTTATCTAATCGGTTGGTTAGTGCACACACAGTGCGAACAAAGGTCTAGATGTTGGTGACTCTTTACTCAAAAACATACCTCAAAGTCGTAAGAATCTTACCAGTCAGTTTACTGGGTCACCAACTGCAGCAGAAGGGCAGGTTGGGTCAGGTCGGGAAGGATGGAATCTAAAGATATATCTACCTGGATTGTATTCCGGGGATCAACGCCCCCGCAGCCTGGTCCATGACCAGGCCTCCCGGTGGATCAGGGCCTGATCAACGAAGCTGTTACTGCTGGCCGGACGTAGTCCAACGTACGAACCACAGCCCGGCTAATCCGGTACTGACTTTAGGTATCTGTCCAGATCCCTCTTGAAGACAACCAGGGATATATTGGTAATTCCCCTTATGACTGGTAGGAGGCTGTTGAACAGTCTTGGGCCCCGTACACTTAGTGTTTTCCCTTAGTGTACTTATGGCACCCCCCCACTTTTCATTGGGGGTATGTTGCATCGCCTGCCCAGTACTACATATGTAGTACTGATATTAACTTCGCTCCTGTGAATGAAATAACTAACCTAATACTACACATGTTTTATTTACATGTTTAGCTGTATTTAATACCATCCCTCACCAAGGACTAAGTCACAATAGTATGAGAAGCAAGCAGAGAGCTACATCAGGTCACACTAAAGTGTGGGGAAGGAAGGGTAGACCATGGTACTGTAGATCGAAATGGCGTACTGATGTGTGAAGAAAACACGGCAGAAAAAGCTTTCTTTGGGACGTATTCTGTGTAGAGCTTTATCACGTCATGATGATAAAGCTTTACACAGTAACACACGAAACAATGTCCCAATAAATGTTTGTTCCGAAACTTTAATCTTACGCACGTTTATTTAGGTACATGTATATATAAATACAGTTACAAATTATCATACATAGCAACACGTAAAATTGCCTAGGTTAACCCCCCCAAAAAAAGCCAGAAAAAGTGACTTGTTTCCATTGGGAATAGTAGCAGGCCAGGGCAGACAAGGATGGGTGACAGTAAGACGCAAGCGAGGTCAGGTCAGGTCACTTTAATGTGTAGGGCAGGGCAGGGCAGGTTACCACCAGCAGTGCAGGTAGGGTAATAACAGCGGGTCAAAGAGGATTAGGTGACTGTAAGACGTGAGTAGGGAGGTTAGGTCAGGTCACACCCATGTGTGAGGGAAGGTCATGGTCTGCCATCAGGCAGGGCGGCAGCAGCCGGAGGATGGCAGACACAAAGCTGGCATGGCAGCAGCAGCAGGAGGATGGCAGACACAAAGCTGGTGTTGGCCCCTTGCGCTTGTACCCAGTGGCAATGACCCAGACCTGCACGCTGCTCCCACTAACCCTTACTGCAAATGAAGGCCGCACGCCTAAATTGCCCTCTAGTGGTGTCCAAGGGGCAGGCGAGTCTGGGGTATGCGAGCCTGGGGTACGTGAGCCTGGGCAGCAGATAATGTATGGTGTCAAGCTATGGTTCCTCAGGGCACAGCCTCGTGATGCCAGAGGGTAGGCCTATGATTTATCCCCTTAACCACCACCAAGATCAGAGTGCCACTCATCTCACAGACGTAGACTGCTTCTTGTTAGACTCGTACATAACGCAGCCAACATCTATCTTCTTATTTCTTTCAAATTCACAAAAATTTAATTCGCAAAGGCAAACCTGCTCTTTTGGCACGCCCAGTATATAACACAAACCTTTTTAAACCACACCCAGACTTTAAATGACAGGTGACCCAACATGTTGCTTACCTTGAGGTCAGCAGCTCTCTATTACTACTCATATGCATAGGGAAAAATAAAGGAAATCGAGAAGATAAAAGGTTAAAAACCCTTAAAGGACGTACCAACAGCAGCCGACGCACGAACAGACGCCGAGTCCCAATCCTCCCTTGATGCTGACTCCTGTAAATCCACCGTAACACTGATCCTCCACACGGTACACAACAACTGCACTCACATACAACCCTATCACACATACAGCAGTAGATACACTCACTGACTGAACCACAAACCATATATTAAGTTTCCTCCTCAACCCGGAGCAACCAAGCAGCCCCTCACCCCCTAAAGCCACACTGGCAACTGAGGACCAAGCGTATGTTAGCAGCGACGCGCGGTCCTAAGCCACCCCACACAAAATTTGTGGTGCCCGGCTGCATTACCCGGGATATGTCACATACTCGTCAAAAACAGTCTATAAAAAAATATTTATAACCTACAACCGTACAAAGATACCAATACCAATTTCGCCTATGAATATATCTCATTTAAATATACGTTCTTCATTTCCTAAATTATATTATCCCATTAATATACACATAACAAACTCGAAAATCATATATCCAAATTAATGTTTTCCAAAACTCTTATATGCCTGATATTTCTAAATTCATATAAAATTTCAATAAAGGCAGCTGTACCGATCTGCTATTTAGAAGATGGATACCTAGGGACGCATGTATCGTGTAGTGGCCTGGCTATCAGGCAAAGATAAGCCACAAGGTGATATGAATGAAGGTAGGCAGCAAGTATTCCAC
Source organism: Cherax destructor (assembly GCA_009830355.1). NCBI lineage: Eukaryota > Metazoa > Arthropoda > Malacostraca > Decapoda > Parastacidae > Cherax > Cherax destructor. Next base: position 172,189 of record WNWK01000499.1, read on the forward strand.
GCACACGTGAACGTTCCCAAGTCATGTGCACATGTGAACCTTCCCTAGTCATGTGCACACGGCCCCTGATTTATGGAACACCTGTGGAAACGGATAATTAATGGGCAAACATATGCGCCCATGGGAAATGTGGCCAGAATTTTCCCTTGGCCATATAATGGACATTTGTGTGAAGGGGCGAGTCTTCGGATGTAGGTAAAGAGCTCTTGATCCAAGGAACTGGAGCTAACCCCCCCCCTCACCTTCCTAGAATCAAACCTGATCGCCTCCCATTCCCTAAGTACTCTATGACTACTACAGATCTATTGCCTCCCCATAAATAATAATAATAATAAATTCATTATTGTATGATATTGTCCCCTATATGTTGTAATAATAATGTGATAGAGCGTCAGATACTATTACTATTATTATTATTATTATTATTATTATTATTATTATTATTATGCAAAATACTAGAGGTGATGGGAAGATGTAATAACGCAGGATTCACACACTGAAGACCAGGAACATCCTGTCTGCTACTGTGACAGGATACTTCTGACGCGTCTACCGGGGTAGGATACCATTTACACTTCCTGTCTGTATGACTGTGTTCTTCCTGTCTTTAATGACTGGAAAAGTTGAACGACCAATCTAGAGTGACTGGAGGCTGTGAACGACCAGTTCAGAATGAATGGAGGAAGTGAACGTCTAGCCTAGAGTGAATGGAGGCTGCAAGCGACCGGTTTAGTGACTGAGGCAGTCAACGACTAGTCTAGAATGACTGGAGGTTGTGAACTAGACCAGTCTAGAGTGACTGGAGGCTGTAAATGACCAGTTTAGAGTGATTGTAGGCTGTGAACTTACTAGCCTAGTGACTGGAGGCCATGCACGACCAGTCTAGAGTGACTAGAGGCTGTGAACAACCAGTCATTCTGCTGTGAAAGACCACTCGAAAGTGACTGAAGACTGCAGGCTGTGACTGATTAGGCTGAGGAGGCTGCGAATGACAATTCTAGTGACTGGAGGCCATGAACGACCAGTTTCCTGTGACCAGAGGCTGTTAACGATGAGTCTAGACTGAAGACCACGTTCTTCTGCCCACACAGGGGTGGCAAGCACTAAGAACGTTGTTACACATGAGGGGGAGGCTGAGCTCCCGTCTGTCATACAGCCTTTACCTACCTTTGATATACCTTTCATGAGTTTCCAGAGTTTTTCTACTCCCGAAGTCCAGCCCTGCTAGCGGCCTGGTGGCCCACATACCCATCACAGTCTGGTTGATAGGGCACATGGTATACCTGGAGTATACCTGGAAGGGGTTTCGGGGGTCAACGCCCCCCGACCCGGTCCGTGACCAAGTCAGGATACTTCTCGTTTCTTCTTGAAGATTTCTACAACTGCCCCAGCAGTGCTCTTGATATCTTCTGGTAAGATGTTGAATAATCTGGGACCACGGATGTTGATGCAACCTTCTCTTATTGTGCCCAAGGCGCCTCTGCTTTTCTCTCTGTTTATTTTATACTTCCACTTCAGTATGTTGTTATGGAAGTGTGCAGATACAGGGAGAATGACTCCCCCCTCATGTATTACAGACGGGGAGCTGAGCCCCCGTCTGTCACTCAGGGGGAGGGAGAGGGAGACCCCCAGTGTATCACACGGGTAGAGAGCAGCTTAATAAATACTGGGGATGTGACCACCACAGGAAGTGTATCATTTTACTGGTCGTCTGCTTCCATCAATTCTCCATCCCACTTTCCTGGTTCCATCACCCGTCCATCCCACTTTTCTTGTTCCGCCACCTATCCATCCCACTTTCCTGGTTCCATCACCTCTCCATTCCACTTTCCTGGTTCCATCACCTCTCCATTCCACTTTCCTGGTTCCATCACCTCTCCATTCCACTTCCCTGGTTCCATCACCTCTCCATTCCACCTTCCTGGTTCATTCACCTCTCCATTCCACTTTCCTGGTTCCATCACCTCTCCATTCCACTTCCCTGGTTCCATCACCTCTCCATTCCACTTTCCTGGTTCCATCACCTCTCCATTCCACCTTCCTGGTTCCTTCACCTCTCCATTCATCACCTCTCACCCAATTCCCTTCCTTCCTCCCTCCCTCTCCCCCATCTCTACCCCTCCCCTACCTCCCTACGCCCATTACCCTCTTCTCACTCTCCCCCACCCCTCCTACCCTCTCCCCCGCCCCTCCAAGCCACTCCAACTCACTCTAACTAGCAATTAGTAACACGAGGCATTATCCTTCTTTGTCAATTGAAAACTAAGGGATGGGGGGGGATGAGGGGAGGGCTGAGGGTGGGGTGAGGAAGCTGAAGGGGAGGGAAGGATTTGAAAAAAAAAAAGTGGTGAGGAGGGGCACGAGGGGTTATGTGTGGGATGAGGAAGATGGAGGGTAGGGGGAGGGTGAAGAAGGGGAAGGGTTTGGTAGAGGTGGGAGACTCTCTGACCGCGGGTTCGAACCCCACCCGTGGTATGGTTTGTTTGCAATCGTGTCATTACGATTTCGTGAGTAGCAGGGAGGTCTGGTCTCCGGCCTGGCTACCAGGTGTGTCACCGATACACGGGGTCACCGGTATACAGGGTCACATGTACACGGGGTCACCGGTATACAGGGTCACATGTACACGGGGACACCGGTGTACAGGGTCACACGTACGCGGGGTCACTGGTATACAGAGTCACAAGTACACGGGGTCACAGGTACACGGAGTCAAAGCTAAGTCACAGGTACATTGGGGTCACATGTCTCGGGAGGGAGGGAATCTGAGAGAAAGAGGGAAGGAAGAGAGAGAGAGAGAGAGAGAGAGAGAGAGAGAGAGAGAGAGAGAGAGAGAGAGAGAGAGAGAGAGAGAGAGAGAGACAGAAAGAGAGAGAAGAAAATATTTACATATACTTAACTACGATTAACAAAGAGTATAGAACGGCATAATACATATACTGGCTTTGATAAAACTAAGTATTAAAGCCAGTCGGAGACTTTACAGATGCCTTGCTGGAGAATAACTTTGGTGTCTACACAGAACAATTAAAGTCTGGCAGCGGGTGAAACATCGCCATCGTTAAAGTCTGGCAGCGGGTGAAACATCGCCATCGTTAAAGTCGTTTCAAAACACTCGCTGGTTATGTAGGTCAGAAAAGGTTTATAATGTGAAAAGTAACTCACAGAAGTCAGCAGGTGAGCACACAACAGCAACAGCAACAGCAGCAGCAGCAACGAACCTGTGGTGAGAAGATGTGTCAGCAGTTTGAACTCACTGAGTTTTATTTACGGGATTCATTACAGAAATGATATGAAAAAAGAAACAGTGAAAATAGGAAATAAAACGTGAGCGCTTTCATGTGCTTACGCACATCCTCTGAAGATATGTAAACACATTAAAACGCTCAGGTTTTGTTTACTATTTTCACTGACATTTTTTGACGTGTTTTATTGTGATTTCTTTTATTAGTGGTTTATAATACCGATAAGTTAATGAATAAGACACATGTGTAATACCTGGGTACCTTCACTGATGGAGAAGTGTCACCAACCAGGTGTTAGATCAACCAGGTTATGATGGATATGTGGGGCAACAGGCCTCCAGCAGCAACAGCCTGGTTGACTAGGCTAGCACCAGACGAGCCTGGCCCATGGCCGGGAGTAGAAAGACTCTCGAAACTCATCAAAAGTACCATTGGCTTTTTCGATCCAATGCATAGAATAAATTTTTGAGACGGTGGAAGCAGATAGAATTTAACCTCTCCATCAATAAAGGTACGGGAGTTCAAGTCACAGCTTCTGCCCAGACCTTTGAATTTCTATCCTCAGTCCTTTCCGATTTGTGGCTTCCAGTGCCCGATGATATCTTCTCACAGAATTGTGTACAGTGTTCGCCTCCACCGCTAACTCATTAATGGGCACGTAAGTGCACAGCTCACACCTCTACAACAACAATTGTCATCAAAGATTTGTTAAGTTATACCATGAATTAAGGATAGACATGACCTTGCGAAACGGATAAAGCAAATGCGATAGTAATTATGGACAAGGTAGATTATAGTGGAAAAATAAACATGTTATCAGAAGACTGGGGGAACTTACGTGCCCATTAAGACTGAAAAAAATAACGTACTGATCCCCTCTGGCACATCTTCATGTCTATCTAATGCAATTATCATTATAATTAACACAGGGCATGAAAATTTTGCGTCAAAAAAGACTTCATTGATGCCCTTACCTTTACCTTTGATATACCTTTGAAGAGTTTCCCTACTCTCGGAGCCCGACCATGGGCCAGGCTCATCTGGTGCTTGCCTAGTCAACCAGGCTGTTGCTGCCTGGTTGACCAGGTTAATGATTTCAGTCCAATATAAGGAAGCTGAAAGCGAGCATGAAAAGAACAGCGCAATGAGATTAACAAGAAAGTCTAATAAACGAAAACTGGACATGAGATTGCAGGGAGGGAGGATGGAAGTGAGAGTATTTACCTGGAGTCTACCTGGAGGGAGCTCCGGGGGTCAACGCCCCCGCGGCCCGGTCCTTGACCAGCCCTCCCGGTGGATCAGGGCCTGATCAACCAGGCTGTTACTGGATGTGTCAGCAGATGGGTCTATTCAAGACGAGATGAATCATACTGTAGAACAGACGAGGGGGAAAAAGGTATACAAAATATTGAGGTGTTTGTGGAAAGGAAGAAGTTGAGGCAAATATGAGAATGTATACCACAGTATAGGTGCCAAGACTTTTCTATGATTGAGTCATGGTTTTTAAACGTTGCATCGAGAAGGTTGAAAATAGTAGAAATGTCTCGTTTGAGATCAATATGTAGTGGGACTGTTGTATAGAAAATAAGTAGAGTAGAAATTAGAAGACGGTATGCAGGGGAAGGTGGGGTTATAAGACGTGTATTTCAGAGAGCAGAGTGTGTATCAATCTGGAGTAACATGGTGTAGAGTGAAAGAGTGAGTGGGACGTTCCTGGAAGGTTTAGCAATAGGTTTCCAGTATCCAGCAGACATGCGTAAGCCTGTTAGATGGGAGTGAATGAAGACAAGTGATTTTTGGAGGGATTCGACGTGCTGTGTGAGTGTGATCTAGGTAACCACCACCACAGCCACCACCACCACTACCACCACCACCACTACCACCACCACAACCACCACCACAACCACCACCACAACCACCACCACAATCATCACCACCACCACCACCACAACCACCACAATCATAACCACCACCACCACCACAACCACCACAATCATCACCACCACCACCACAACCACCACCATAACCACCACTACCACCACAACCACCACAATCATCACCACCACCACCACAACCACAACCACCACTACCACCACCACCACAACCACAACAATCATCACCACCACCACCACAACCGCAACCACCATTACCACCACCCAGACCTTCCTCACAACAACCAGCCCTCCAGACCAGGGTAGAACCTCTATTACCTATCAATATTTCCTCCCTATTCACCTTCTCCCTCCCTTGTTTCCTGACGTTCCTCCCTCATATTCTCTCCCTTGTTTCCTGACGTTCCTCCCTCATATTCTCTCCCTTGTTTCCCGACGTCTCCCTCCCTTGTCTGTTCATCCCTTGATTCTCTCCCACATTCTCCCACATTCTCTCCACTTCATTCCTCGCCTCTCTCTCCCACATTCTCCCACCTTCCCTCCTCTCACTGTCTCTTCCTCTCTGTTATCATCGCCTCCGCATCAGTTCTTTGTTCTCCATCTACTGTGTTCTTCCTTCTTGTCTTCCTTCCCCTTCCCTTTCTCTCTCCATCATCTTTCTCTTACAACTCGCCCTCCCTCCTCCACCCCTCTCCTTCCCTCCAACATCCCCTCCTCCATCATTTCCCTCTCTCCCTCCTCCAAAACGTCACCAACAACCTGAAGTGTTGCAGCTGTTCCAACCCTCATGTACCTCCCTCCTCTTCTTCCTCCCCTCCTCTTCTTCCTCCCCTCCTCTTCTTCCTCCCCCTTCTCTTCTTCCTCCTCCTCCCCTCCTTTTCCACCTCCCCCTCCTCTTCTTCCTCCTCATTCCTTCTTTTTCTTCTTGCCTTCCTGTTTTCTTCCTCTCCCTTGGAGTTTACGCGGCTTGATCCAATGAAGGGGAGGGCACTCCAAATCCTTGGATCAAGAGACACCCACCTCAAAAATGCTCTGTTCGTATCCACACTTCATAAAAACCGCTCTACAAACTTACTTTATTTTTTGATCCAAGGAATGTGACTTCCTTTTCCTCGGATTATACCTAATTACGTCTTATTCTTGAAACGCTGTATACCCCTACGACTTTAGCGCTTTCCTCATAAATATAATATCATTATTATTATTATTATTATTATTATTATTGCGGTATTATGAAGGAGAAATTAAGCAAAAGAAATAGAAGAGAAGAACAGTAAAAAAGGGAAGCAGAAGAGGAAAACTAATTAATAATAATAATAATAATAATAATAATAATAATAATAATAATAATAATAACAATAATAATAATAATAACAATAATATAGTTGACCCTGGCAGTGAGAGAAACATTACAAAATATAACAATATTACACTGTGTAATACTGTGTTACACTGTTTAACACTGTTACACTGCGTTACAGCTTGTTACACTGTATTACACAGTGTTATATTATTACATTGAATTACAGTGTAACACTGTGTTACACTATTACACAGTGTTATATTGTATTACACAGAGTAACACTACGTAATACTGTGTTGCACTGTATTGCAGTGTAACACTGTTTTATACAGTATTACACTGCGTTACACTGTGTTACACTGTTACTGTGTTACACTATTGCACAGTTTAACAGTGCTACACTGTCTTAAACAGTGCAATAATATATTCCACAGCGTGATCTTTCCCCATTTTGGGATCAAACCTGACTACCTCCCTTACGAGCTTAGCGCTCCCCATGAATATAACAGTAGGCCAGTAGTCCGGCTTATGGCCGGCATTTCCACACCAAGCAGGCTCCTGGCGCCTGTAGGCCGGACACAAAGATCAGTTGCAAGAAGCGTACCGCGTCGACGGTCCAGCCAGCACCACCAAGACCAGCTGCCGCAGCTGCACCACGACCAGCAGGAGGAGCTGCACCACGACCAGCAGGAGGAGCTGCACCACGACCAGCAGGAGGAGCTGCACCACGACCAGCAGGAGGAGCTGCACCACGACCAGCAGGAGGAGCTGCACCACGACCAGCAGGAGGAGCTGCACCACGACCAGCAGGAGCAGCTGCACCACGACCAGCAGGAGCAGCTGCACCACGACCAGCAGGAGCAGCTGCACCACGACCAGCAGGAGCAGGTGCACCACGACCAGCAGGAGCAGCTGCACCAAGACCAGCAGGAGCAGGTGCACCACGACCAGCAGGAGCAGCTGCACCAAGACCAGCAGGAGCAGCTGCACCACGACCAGCAGGAGCAGCTGCACCACGACCAGCAGGAGCAGCTGCACCACGACCAGCAGGAGCAGCTGCACCACGACCAGCAGGAGCAGCTGCACCACGACCAGCAGGAGCAGCTGCACCACGACCAGCAGGAGCAGCTGCACCACGACCAGCAGGAGCATCTGCACCACGACCAGCAGGAGCAGCTGCACCACGACCAGCAGGAGCAGCTGCACCACGACCAGCAGGAGCAGCTGCACCACGACCAGCAGGAGCAGCTGCACCACGACCAGCAGGAGCAGCTGCACCACGACCAGCAGGAGCAGCTGCACCACGACCAGCAGGAGCAGCTGCACCACGACCAGCAGGAGCAGCTGCACCACGACCAGCAGGAGGAGCTGCACCACGACCAGCAGGAGGAGCTGCACCACGACCAGCACTAGCAGCTGCACCACGACCAGCAGGAGAAGCTGCACCACGACCAGCAGGAGCAGCTGCACCACGACCAGCAGGAGCAGCTGCACCACGACCAGCAGGAGGAGCTGCACCACGACCAGCAGGAGGAGCTGCACCACGACCAGCAGGAGCAGCTGCACCACGACCAGCAGGAGGAGCTGCACCACGACCAGCAGGAGCAGCTGCACCACGACCAGCAGGAGCAGCTGCACCACGACCAGCAGGAGGAGGAGGAAAAGAAGAAGAATTGAGAAGGAAGGTGTGGGTGTTGGTGGTGGAGGTGCACTGTGAAGCGCTGAGGGTTTCCATGAAGGCAGCGCGGACCCTCACTTCCAGCGCGGACCCTCACTTCCAGCGCGGACCCTCACTTCCAGCGCGGACCCTCACTTCCAGCGCGGACCCTCACTTCCAGCGCGGACCCTCACTTCCAGCGCGGACCCTCACTTCCAGCGCGGACCCTCACTTCCAGCGCGGACCCTCACTTCCAGCGCGGACCCTCACTTCCAGCGCGGACCTCACTTCCAGCGCGGACCTCACTTCCAGCGCGGACCTACTTCCAGCGCGGACCCTCACTTCCAGCGAGGCCCCTCACTTCCAGCGCGGACCCTCACTTCCAGCGAGGACCCTCACTTCCAGCGCGGACCCTCACTTCCAGGGACGTGCCTTCATGACGCTGAAGTCATCTGCATCTCGGGAAGTGCCACTCCTTCCCCTTACTAGAAGCAAACCTCACTTCCCGGAGAGACAGCTGATGTAACAGTTCTTAGCTTGTAAATAAAGTTAGGAACTCTTCCTGTAACCTAACCTTGTAAAATCCTGTGTAAGAGAGAGAGAGAGAGAGAGAGAGAGAGAGAGAGAGAGAGAGAGAGAGAGAGAGAGAGAGAGAGAGAGAGAGAGAGAGAGAGGATCACCTGCGGCAGGTGAGTGAGGCAGCAACAAAGGTCACCTAACTTCCTCCTGTACAGCGTCACCTATACTTATCTTGCGTATCCTCCCCTCCCACAATCCCCCGCGCGTCCTCAGACGTACCTCCCATCACCCCAACCTCCCCTCCACCAACCCCCACCTCCCCTCCCACCACCCAACCCACGTAATCCCACAGTCACTCTTCCTCTCGGTTCATCCCTGTTCCCTCCTTCTCTGCAAGCCAGTTACTTATTTCCTGTCTGTTTGTTTTACCATTTGCTCTTCGATTTTCCTTCCTCTTCTTAGTCTCTTCTCCTTTATCTCTATATTTAATTGTACTTTTTCTCTCTTCCTCTCTCTCTCTCTCTTTGGTTGTATGACTTTTAAAGGTCATTCCTTATTTTTGTAGCAATATACCCGCTATTAATTACACAATTCCTGCACATTTCTTGCATTTTCTGAATATATATATATATATATATATATATATATATATATATATATATATATATATATATATATATATATATATATATATATATAACTAAGATAGAACTGAGGGAGAACGATAACAGAATGGAGAGGAGAGTTAGAAACAACAGAATTTTTTGTGAAGTGCTAAACCCTTGTGGGTCAGTCGGTGCCAGGAGTACTGAAGGTTCAAGCCTCCATCTCCTAAGAGATATATAACACAGCATTATTATTATAATCAAAAGAAGAGCTAAACCACAAGGGGTATAACGCAGTAGTCTTTATTAGCTGTGATGGTTCAGCACCTGGTACACAACAGTAGGTAGGTACACCGGCAACAGCTGGTGCACAAGAGAGACTGGTACACCGATAGCACCTGGTATACAACCAGCAGCAGCTGGTGCACAAGAAAGGCTGATATACCGGCAGCAGCTGGCACACAAGAGAGGTTGGTACACCGGCAGCAGCTGGCACACAAGAGAGGCTGATACACCGGCAGCAGCTGGTACACAAGAGAGGCTGATACACCGGCAGCAGCTGGCACACAAGAGAGGCTGATACACCGGCAGCAGCTGGTGTTCCTGTGATAACATTTATCTATCAAAAAAATCAACAGATCATTTACTGGCGTCGAGTCATTATTCCTGAGCACTGTGTTGTGATTCACTGCTTTTTATATTAAGCGGAAAACCTGCCATTATATCTTACGACGTTCTTATTACATTTATGTGGAGTAGACTGGTAAGCCAACAGAAAGCCTGGGTTTTATCACCTTGAGTCGCTTCCGGAGATCACCGTTCCCGCGACCTGGTCCCAGACCAGACCTCCTGATGGTTGGCCTGATCGATCAAGCTACTAGTGGCCGCCGCCCGCAGTTCATCGTATGCATCACAACCTGGCTGATCAGGAACTGTCTTGACGAACCTGTCGTAGTTAGTCTTGAAGACAGCTAGAAGAAAGTTTGTTTATTTCTCTTTGAAAATATAATACATTAAACTAGAATTGAAGCTTGAAGAGTGAGGACCTCCAGGTCCCCCACTCTAGTTTGGAAGCGTACGGGAGATTTCAGAAGAGCGGCATATCTTTAACAGATAGAAGCACCCTCTTAACCCATTAAGAGGATGCTTTTATCCTTGTAGCACGGCCTGAGGCTAGGCTTCCCTACTGACAGTCTGGTCAGCCAAGCTGTTGACCCTAGTGGACCGGCAGGCCTACACAGCCATCACAACCGGTAGATCGAACACTTTGCAGCAAAAACTGGTCACCGAGACAGCTGCTCAGCAGTTGTAAGTGGAGTATTTATCAGCGTCACAAGACTGAAGCCTCTATCACCTGGTATCCTCACTAGCAATATACAGTACTCCTTCGGAATATTGTTCCCATGGAGGAAAGATCTGCAGTGTAGTACACTCCCCCCATAAGGCTATCAGCTAACTTATCAATGACCGTTTTCTTGGACCTGTATAAAAAAAAATATGAGAAAAGTGAATTTCCTCGGCCAGTTGGAGGCTACCTATTGTGTTGTCACTCCGGAAACTACGAAAAGACCATTTCCTTACGTCCTACATCCGCCTGCTCCGGTACCTGGAGCGTGGTGTGGTTTCCGAAAATGAGTTCCGCCACCGACATTTTTCTTATGCTGGAATTCCCTATTTATCGGAGTTCTTTCCTGTAATCAACACCATATTACTGTCTTCTCTGGCTTGTGATTCTGTGTAGATGGATTGCATCCTTCAAAATCTCCATGCTTTTGGTCTCTGGAAAAAGATGGTAGCTTTCAACAGTTCCTCTCGAGTCGTGGTCGAATTCAAGTCAGGTGAACCATTTCTTCTACATTCCAGAGGCGGTCTTATAGAAATGGGTTCTTAAAGTGATTTTTATTTTGTTTCCATTATAATTAACAGCATTGTGGATTTTCCTACTTTTGGCGTTTTAATCACAGTATAATCTTCAGAGTTTCCGTTGTCTAAAACCAACTACGGTCCCTGGAGCGTATCTGCTGGCGGCAGGAAAAGTGTAGTTATCAACAGTCACTCATTAAGCTTACCATACATATTTACCGAGTTTTCAACTCAACTTCGCCCAAGCCAATGCAGCCTAACTCAACTCATCCAGCCCAGACCAGAACAAATATTGTAATACCGTTGCAGGTTTTATTTAACAAGAAAAGTTCGTTTTCTAAAGACCTACATGAATTCCTCTACGGAGTGAGCCGTCGTATATTGAAACGTCAACAACAGCGACAACTTAAAGTACGTCTGTGTCCTCTACAAGAACTCCACGGGACATTTACTGAACTGGAATGAGACACAGCTAATCTTTATAGAACAAGATCCTAGACGCCAACGATGTCTGGAAGCCTCGCTAATCGCCGTCACCGACACCATAGCACATGATACTGGAACCTACAAAACTTAAAAAACATTCCATACCACGGGTGGGGTTAGAACCCGCGATCAGAGAGTCTCAAAACTTAGAAAACATTGGTATACATGATACTTAACCAGGCAAAGCACAACCTACCTAACAATACAGAAATCACATGACCTCATTCTCTACCTGACCTTATCTCAAATAAGTCACACTTACATTTTTAAGGTCACTATGTGTCACTCAAACCCCACACTCCTCCCATATATACTGTTATATTTTAACTCAAGGTCCCAGGACCGAAACGTTTTCTAATATGCCCTGGTGTTTACTCATGTGTTTTTTTTAAACAAATTTGTCGGTATTAATTACCAAGGTTTATACTCATCAACCTCAAGGCACCTTTACCTTCGATGAGTTTCAAGAGTCTACTTCTGGAGCTCGTATGGAGCCAGTCTGGTCAACCAGGCAGTTGCTGCCCACCTGTCCTCTTCTTCCTCTTCCTCCTCCTCCTCTTCTTCCTCTTCCTCCTCCTCCTCCACCTCCTTCTTTTCACTTCCTCTTTACAACTCCACATGTAGAACTCCGGTCTCTCTGAAGGACCAGTCTAGACACCTTAGTCTAGACTTAATCTTGCTCTAACTCGAGGATACCTGTGACGGGTTTCGAGAGTCTATCCTCGCAACCCGGCCTCAAGAATAAGTTTCTTCTTGACTGTCTTAAAGTTGAAGTTTTTTCCTACGTGAGAGAGAAGTAATAACGGCAGAAGTGACCTTGACCTTCACATGACCTAGTTGTGGTGGACTACAAGGTCGTAAAGCACAGGTCAGGGATTTAGAGTTAATAAGAGTCGACGCTCATTAAAGAGGAGGTGATGATTGTTAGGGGCCCCGAGGGGCAGAGTGTCTGGCCCCCTCAGGGTACCAGGCCCCAAGGGGACGGTAGCCACTCTCACACACAGATGGCTCGCTCCTGAGCCCGCTTGCACCTCTCTCTCTCTCTCTCTCTCTCTCTCTCTCTCTCTCTCTCTCTCTCTCTCTCTCTCTCTCTCTCTCTCTCTCTCTCTCTCTCTCTCTCCTCTTCTTTCTTTCTCTCTCACGAGCGCTTTGTCACAGACACATTTCCGGTAACCATTAGGCATGATAATGGCCGGGAGGAGCCAGGTGTGTCTGTGTCATGCCAGAGTTAGTAATATTATAGTAGTGACCCAGCCTCCACCACCTGCTTCCACCACCTGCCTCCACCACCAGCCTCCACCACCTGCCTCCACCACCAGCCTCCACCACCAGCCTCCACCACCTGCCTCCACCACCAGCCTCCACCACCTGCCTCCACCACCAGCCTCCACCACCAGCCTCCACCACCTGCCTCCACCACCTGCCTCCACCACCAGCCTCCACCACCAGCCTCCACCACCTGCCTCCACCACCAGCCTCCACCACCTGCCTCCACCACCAGCCTCCACCACCTGCTTCCACCACCTGCCTCCACCACCAGCCTCCACCCCCTGCCTCCACCACCAGCCTCCACCACCTGCCTCCACCACCTGCCTCCACCACCAGCCTCCACCACCAGCCTCCACCACCTGCCTCCACCACCAGCCTCCACCACCAGCCTTCACCACCTGCCTCCACCACCAGCCTCCACCACCTGCCTCCACCACCTGCCTCCACATTCCCCATCTAACACTTTCCTCCAGGTAGACTCCATCCTCAGAAATGGTAATTCCCATGACAGTGAAATACAGCTAACTTTTGTTCCCACTATCTAACTATCACATAGTATAGTATGGCAGTAGACTGCGGGTGTTCCCACTGTGTAACTATCATGGAAAGATAAACACATAAGCAGTATAATGTGATCCTTTATTGACAACGTTTCGCCCACGGATCACATTATACTGCTTATGTGTTTATCTTTCCATTGTGTCGGTATTTTATACTATTTATTTCCATCGTGTAACTATCATGTTCAGTAGAGTAGTGCAAGCAGGCAGGCAGCAGCCAGCAGGTAAACAAGCAGGCCGACAGGAAGGTAGGGAGGCAGGCAGACAGCGGCCAGCAGGCAGACAACGACCAGCAGGCAGACAAAGGCCAGCAGGCAGTGGCCAGCAGGCAGACAACGGCCAGCAGGCAGACAAAGGCCAGAAGGCAGACAAAGGAAAGCAGGCAGGCAGCGGCCAGCAGGCAGACAACGGCCAGCAGACAGACAAAGGCCAGCAGGCAGGCAGCGGCCAGCAGGCAGACAAAGGCCAGCAGGCAGGCAGCGGCAGCAGGCAGAAGGCCAGCAGGCAGACAAAGGCCAGCAGGCAGACAAAGGCCAGCAGGCAGTCAGCGGCCAGCAGGCAGGCAGCGGCCAGCAGGCAGACAACGGCCAGCAGGCAGACAAATGCCAGCAGGCAGGCAGCGGCCAGCAGGCAGGCAACGGCCAGCAGGCAGACAACGGACAGCAGGCAGACAAAGGCCAGCAGGCAGACAAAGGCCAGCAGGCAGGCAGCGGCCAGCAGGCAGACAAAGGCCAGCAGGCAGACAAAGGCCAGCAGGCAGGCAGCGGCCAGCAGGCAGACAAAGGCCAGCAGGCAGACAAAGGCCAGCAGGCAGACAACGGACAGCAGGCAGACAAAGGCCAGCAGGCAGACAAAGGCCAGCAGGCAGACAGGCAGCGGCCAGCAGGCAGACAAAGGCCAGCAGGCAGACAAAGGCCAGCAGGCAGGCAGCGGCCAGCAGGCAGGCAGCGGCCAGCAGGCAGACAAAGGCCAGCAGGCAGACAACGGCCAGCAGGCAGACAAAGGCCAGCAGGCAGGCAGCGGCCAGCAGGCAGACAAAGGCCAGCAGGCAGCGGCCAGCAGGCAGGCAGCGGCCAGCAGGCAGACAAAGGCCAGCAGGCAGGCAGGCAGCGGCCAGCAGGCAGACAAAGGCCAGCAGGCAGGCAGCGGCCAGCAGGCAGACAAAGGCCAGCAGGCAGGCAGCGGCCAGCAGGCAGACAAAGGCCAGCAGGCAGACAACGGCCAGCAGGCAGACAAAGGCCAGCAGGCAGGCAGCGGCCAGCAGGCAGACAAAGGCCAGCAGGCAGGCAGCGGCCAGCAGGCAGACAAAGGCCAGCAGGCAGCGGCCAGCAGGCAGACAACGGCCAGCTGGCAGCGGCCAGCAGGCAGGCAGCGGCCAGCAGGCAGACAACGGCCAGCAGACAGACAAAGGCCAGCAGGCAGGCAGCGGCCAGCAGGCAGACAACGGCCAGCAGGCAGCGGCCAGCAAGGCAGGCAGCGGCCAGCAGGCAGGCAGCGGCCAGCAGGCAGACAACGGCCAGCAGGCGAGAAAAGGCCAGCAGGCAGGCAGCAGGCAGCAACGGCCAGCAGGCAGACAACGGCCAGCAGGCAGGCAGCGGCCAGCGGCCAGCAAGCAGACAACGGCCAGCAGGCAGGCAGCGGCCAGCAGGCAGGCAGCGGCCAGCAGGCAGGCAGCGGCCAGCAGGCAGGCAGCGGCCAGCAGGCAGACAACGGCCAGCAGGCAGACAAAGGCAGGCAGCGGCCAGCAGGCAGACAACGGCCATCAGGCAGACAAAGGCAGAGCAGCGAGCCATCAGGCAGACAAAGGCAGGCAGCGGCCAGCAGGCAGACAACGGCCAGCAGGCAGGCAGCGGCCAGCAGGCAGGCAGGTGTGGGGTCAGTGAAGCAGACAGATAGGCAGCCAAGCAGAGGAAGGATGTAAAAAGTGTATGAGAGGAAAAGACGGAGACACACATCCGTAGGAATGAACGAGGGAGATAGAGGGAGGGAAGAAGGGAGGGGGGAGAGCGAAAGAGAAAATGAGAATAAAAAGAGGAATGAAGAGAGGAGAGTGAAGGGGAGAGAAGAATGAAGGTAAGAGAATAATGAAGGGGAGAGAAGAATGACGGGGAGAGGGAGAAATTGGAGAACTAAATATATTTCAGTCAAGAAGCATAAATAATAGGAGTCCTCAGGTTGTTCTTCAACTCTATATATCCTTGGTTAGGCCTCATCTAGATTATGCTGCACAGTTTTGGTCACCGTATTACAGAATGGATATAAATGCTCTGGAAAACGTACAAAGGAGGATGACTAAGTTGATTCCATGTATCAGAAATCTTGCCTATGAGGATAGACTGAGGACCCTGAATCTGCACTCTCTAGAAAGACGTAGAATTAGGGGGGATATGATTGAGGTGTATAAATGGAAAACAGGAATAAATAAAGGGGATGTAAATAGCGTGCTAAAAATATCTAGTATTGACAGGACTCGCAGCAATGGCTTTAAGTTGGATAAATTCAGATTCAGGAAGGATATAGGAAAGCATTGGTTTGGTAATAGAGTTGTCGATGAGTGGAACAAACTCCCGAGTACAGTTATAGAGGCTAAAACGTTGTGTAGTTTTAAAAATAGGCTAGATAAATATATGAGTGGGTGCGGGTGGGTGTGAGTTGGACCTGACTAGTTTGTGCTACTAGGTCAGATGCCGTGCGCCTTTCTTAAGTGAATGTAACCTGACCTGGCTGGGTCGGGGCATTGGCTTAAGCCGGTGGGAGACATGGACTTGCCTCGCATGGGCCAGTAGGCCTGCTGCAGTGTTCCTTCTTTCTTATGTTCTTATGTTCAGTCACTGGGCGTGCCGAGAAATAAGAACATAAGAATGAAGGCACACTGCAGAAGGCCTACTGACCCATACAAGGCAGGTCTTTCTCAAAACCAACCATTCTTCTCACCCACGTAATTGTCCAACCTTTTCCCAAAGGTACCAATGTTTCCCCGTATTCCATAACTTGTCCTCTGTCCCTCAATATACGCAATTGCAATAGTGCAGAGTGCGGCATGAGTCTCTAATGCGCTTAAATATTAGCATTAAAGATATGAAGTAAATCTGAAGAGGCTTTCAAAAGTCATCACATGAAAACTATCGAAAATTCACAAATAAAAATGACAAATTAGAGCACAAACAGTCCAAATCTACTTCAAACCTTCCATTATGAAACACCAGCTTTGAACCTAAATGGAGAAGGAATTCTCTTAAAAAAAGCACGGTACGGTTGAGGTAAGTACCTAGTTGCATGAATCTTACTGTAGCCAGCTGGCCCAGTGACTTACGTGGCCAGCTGGCCCAGAGGCTTCCGCACTGCCCAAGAATTTTATCACTCACTGGCCATGGGTTCTAATCCCACCCGTATAATGGTTTGTCTACAATCGTATTTTTACGATTTCGTGAGTGACGATGAAGGCATCTCTTATCTCCAAGAGACCAATATCCTAAAATACACAAGCACATTAAGAGGCGCCTGAGTTTCCCTGTCTCCTATTATCATGTTTATTTTTTCCCTATAATCTACCTTGTCCATAATTACTATCGCATTTGCTTTGTCTCCTTTCGTAAAGTGGAGTCCAGGATCTTTCCTTAATTCAGGGTATAACTTAACAAATCTTCGATGACAATTGTGTTGCAGAGGTGTGACCTCTGCAACACAATTGTCCTCAAAGATTTGTTCACACTTCAATACTTTCTTTCATACTTTTGTACGTACTACACATATTGTAGTGTGTACCATTGTACCATACTGTAGTGTGTACCATTGTACCATACTGTAGTGTGTACCATTGTACCATACTGTAGTGTGTGCCATTGTACCATACTGTAGTGTGTACCATTGTACCATACTGTAGTGTACCACTGTACTATACTGTAGTGTGTACCACTGTACTATACTGAAGTGTGTACCACTGTACCATACTGTAGTGCGGTGGGAGCTGAGTCAGGGCTTAGAGAGGTCAGAGGTTGGTCATAAACAAAGTCAGGTCAACATGTTGTGGGATCTGTATGCTGATAACCAGCATTGTGACTCTCAACACTGACAGTGATGCTGAACACTGACAGTGACGCTGCTGAACACTTGTTAAGAGCTAAAGACACAATATCTCTGAAAGAAATGTACAGTGTACAGTGTGTGCGAGGTTGTGATAGTAACAGTCAGCTTAATTGAACACTCTTCCTAGTGCCTGCCAGGAATCCTAGCCAAGAGTGCCACCCACCAACCCCAGGTCTGCCACCCACCAACCCCAGGTCTGCCACCCATTAACCCCAGGTCTGCCACCCACCAACCCCAGGTCTGCCACCCATTAACCCCAGGTCTGCCACCCACCAACCCCAGGTCTGCCACCCATCAACCCCAGGCCTGCCACCCACCAACCCCAGGTCTGCCACCCATCAACCCCAGGTCTGCCACCCACCAACCCCAGGTCTGCCACCCATTAACCCCAGGTCTGCCACCCACCAACCCCAGGTCTGCCACCCATCAACCCCAGGTCTGCCACCCACCAACCCCAGGTCTGCCACCCATCAACCCCAGGCCTGTTACTCACCAACCCCAGGTCTGCCACCCATCAACCCTAGGTCTGCCACCCACCAACACCAGGTCTGCCACCCACCAACCCCAGGTCTGCCACCCATCAACCCCAGGCCTGTTACTCACCAACCCCAGGTCTGCCACCCATCATCCCCAGGTCTGCCACCCACCAACCCCAGGTCTGCCACCCCCCAACCCCAGGTCTGCCACCCATCAACCCCAGGTCTGCCACCCACTAACCCCAGGTCTGTCACCCATCAACCCCAGGCCTGTTACTCACCAACCCCAGGCCTGTCACTCACCAACCCCAGGTCTGTCACTCACCAACCCCAAGTCTGTCACTCACTAACCCCAAGTCTGTCACTCACCAACCCCAGGTCTGCCACCCACCAACCCCAGGTCTGCCACCCACCAACCCCAGGCCTACCACTCATCAACCCAAGGCCTGTCACTCACCAACCCCAGGCCTGTCACTCACCAACCCCAGGCCTACCACTCACCAATCCCAGGTCTGCCCCTCACCAACCCCAGAATTGCCATCCGTTCTCTCTCTCTCCCCAGGCCTGCCACTCGCCCACCCCAAGCCACTCTTCCTCTCTTTCTCTCTCTCTCTCCCCCCCCCACCATCTCCCTCCCTACACAAGATACAAAACTGTGCGATTTTTCACAGAAGAGTGGGAGCAAGGGAATCCAAGAAAAAGAAAGAAAGAACTCAGAGGAAAGAAGAGAGAGAATAGAGGGAACAGTGGAAAGCGAAACAGAGGATAGGAAGAGAACACAGGGAACAGAAGGGAAGAGAAGGAACAGAGGAAAGCAAAACAGAGGATAGGAAGAGAACACAGGAAACAGAAGGAACAGAGAAAAGGAAGAGAACACAAGGTAGAGAGGGTACAGAAGAAATAAAAAGAACAGAATGATGAGACGAAACAGAAAGAAACAAAGGAAGAGACGAAATAAATAGAGATATTAACCTGCCCAGACCTAAACAAGACAACAAAAGCCACGACCAATAAAATAATAGTTTCCCTATAATGATAAGTAGATCAACAACCAGGTGTGTAAACAAAAGTTTTTTAAACCAGGTGTGTAAACAAAGTTTATAAACCAGGTGTGTAAACAAAGTTTATAAACCAGGTGTGTAAACAAAGTTTATAAACCAGGTGTGTAAACAAAGTTTATAAACCAGGTGTGTAAACAAAGTTTATAAACCAGGTGTGTAAACAAAGTTTATAAACCAGGTGTGTAAACAAAGTTTATAAACCAGGTGTGTAAACAAAGTTTATAAACCAGGTGTGTAAACAAAGTTTATAAACCAGGTGTGTAAACAAAGTTTATAAACCAGGTGTGTAAACAAAGTTTATAAACCAGGTGTGTAAACAAAGTTTATAAACCAGGTGTGTAAACAAAGTTTATAAACCAGTGTGTAAACAAAGTTTATAAACCAGGTGTGTAAACAAAGTTTATAAACCAGTGTGTAAACAAAGTTTATAAACCAGGTGTGTAAACAAAGTTTATAAACCAGGTGTGTAAACAAAGTTTATAAACCAGGTGTGTAAACAAAGTTTATAAACCAGGTGTGTAAACAAAGTTTATAAACCAGGTGTGTAAACAAAGTTTATAAACCAGGTGTGTAAACAAAGTTTATAAACCAGGTGTGTAAACAAAGTTTATAAACCAGGTGTGTAAACAAAGTTTATAAACCAGGTGTGTAAACAAAGTTTATAAACCAGGTGTGTAAACAAAGTTTATAAACCAGGTGTGTAAACAAAGTTTATAAACCAGGTGTGTAAACAAAGTTTATAAACCAGGTGTGTAAACAAAGTTTATAAACCAGGTGTGTAAACAAAGTTTATAAACCAGGTGTGTAAACAAAGGGACACTACACCAGTGACGTTATTTTTCAAGGAACCTGTAAATTATTGTCTTCAAAGCACCTGTAAATTATTTTAAATAACTTGTAAACTATTGTTTTCAAAGCATCTGTAAATTGCCTTCAATTGGAAATTGTCCTCAATTGTAAATTGTTTTCAAAGCACTTGTAAAATATTTTAAAAGGACTTGTAAATTGTTTTCAAGACTCCTGTAAATTGTCTTCAAAGCAAGTGTAAATTGTCTTCAAAGCAAGTGTAAATTGTCTTCAAAGTACTTGTAAATTAGTCTTCAAAGCAAGTGTAAATTGTCTTCAAAGCAAGTGTAAATTGTCTTCAAAGCAAGTGTAAATTAGTCTTCAAAGCACTTGTAAATCAGTTTTCAAAACACGTGTAAATTATTGCCTTCAAGTACTTGTGGTCACATATATTTTGTACACCTGTGTTCCCTCTCGTTTTCAAAGCGATTGTGCTCTCTATGTGCTGGCTGCCTGCAGCAGGATTCCCACGCCTCTAGCAGGATTCCCACGCCTGCAACAGGCTTCCCACGCCAGCAGCAGGCTTCCCACGCCTGCAGCAGGCTTCCCAAGCCTGCAGCAGGCTTCCCACGCTTGCAGCAGGCTTCCCACGCCTGCAGCAGGCTTCCCACGCCTGCAGCAGGCTTCCCGCACCTGCAGCAGGTTTCCCACGCTTCCAGCAGGTTTCCCACGCCAGCAGCTGGTTACCCACGCCAGGAGCTAGCAACCCACGCCTGTTATGCCAAAACAGTCAAGTTTGACAGGTTCTTTGTTGTTGATGGATCTGTGAGGAAGCCACGCCCACTGCCTACGCCCACGTCCAACGCTCACATGTGCCGCCCACGCCCACTGCCTACACCTTCCCCGCCCATAATCGATGACGCCAGCTGACGAAAACACACAATCAAGTGAACAGCTGTTTGAAGCAGCCATTGTCGCTACCACCACCCAACACCCACCACCACCCACACACACTTACCACCCACACCCACCACCACCCATGCCTAACTTTGTCAGCGACACACCCTGTTAACAATGGCAAGGTAAAGCAGCTTCACCGGATACTGAGCATGTCAAGGTCATATATGCTCCAGTGTTAAATACTGAAAATGTTTCAAGGACGTATACCTAGTAATTGATCCCTGGCTGCTTTCAAGAGGGGCTGTGGTTCGTACGTGCGGCCAGCAGTAACAGCTCGGTTGATTAGGTCCTGATCTACTGGGAGGACTGGTCCGAGGGGGCGTTGACCCCCGGAACACGCTCCAGGTAACCTGAAAGTTACTCTCGAGTCTGCATTATCTACGAGTGTAGATCGAAAAGTTTTATTGTTCATTATCTGCCACGTCCTCCTTACAGCCTCCACCTCGCTCTCCGCCTGGGAAAATAAACACACATGCAGTATAATGCGATCCTTTACTGACTACGTTTCGCCCACACAGTGTGCTTTATCAAGTCACAAACAGATCTTCCTCTGTAAAGACTACGTGAGTATATATAGTGTGGAGAGTCAGGTGGAGAATGTTGGGGAGGCCGAACTTGAGACGTCCCGGGCAGGTTCGTCTCAAATACAACCTCCCCAACATTCTCCACCTGACTCTCCACTCCATATATATATTCATGTATTCTTTACTTGGTAACGCCCACTGTGTGTGTGAAACGTAGTCAATAAAAGATCGCATTACATAGGATGTGTGTTTATTTTTCCATCGTGTCAGTATTTTATACCTTGTACCTCCGGTCCCCAGCTGGTGGTGACTCTGACGAGGTTCCTGGGAGAGCTGTGTTGCCTCAGATTATCATGTGGTGACAGCTGGTAATCGATGGCTACGTAATCGGCCGAAATGCATCTGGAAGTCACAAACTGGAAACATATGATAAGTAACCCAACTTCAATAAACAATATAGCTCCATTATATTACTGTCAGGGAAACAAATAAATACGCAGACTTTCTGGCCAGTCATCGCATCCAGGTATTTCCAGAGAGTTAAACCTCGACCATGAACGGTCATTATTAATGCAAGATGATCACGGTAAACGGGTGATAATGTGAGAAATCATGAAAGATTCGATAGATTACATTTTGCCACCGGAGTGGCTAGTTTATTGTGCACCCCACATCCTGCGTATCACTAGTGCCAGGCTCCTGGCACTAGTGATACACAGGCACTTGATCAGGGATCTTAACTTCTCTCTTGCCTGACTCTAGCTGCTGAGTTTTTCCATCAATAACCTCCGGTTTTCTGACAATAATATTAACATACAACCCGGGAGACAGGCCTGTGACCAGTGTCGAGAGTCCTCCCTCACTGCCCAACCTCAGCTCAGGCTTCCTTGTTGGATGCCTGTTCAACTATGCTGTTGCTGTCAGCGGGCCGCTGGTCACGAGAGGGAAGGGAGGACAGGAATAGGGAGAGGGAAGGAAAGGGAGAGATAATGGAAGGTAGGTCAGGGAGGTAGGGTGACAGAGGTGTGGCACCCATTCTGCCCTAGTGTAGCAGAACTTGCTGTTGTTGATGTTCTGGATACTGCTGCTTCTGCTGTTGTTGCTGTTCTGGCTAATGCTGCTTCTGCTGTTGTTGCTACTGCTGTTGTTACTGCTGCTACTGCTGTTGTTGCTGTTCTGGCTAATGCTGCTTCTGCTGTTGTTGCTACTGCTGTTGTTACTGCTGCTACTGCTGTTGTTGCTACTGCTGTTGTTGCTACTGCTGCTTCTGCTGTTGTTGCTACTGCTGCTTCTGCTGTTGTTGCTACTGCTGCTTCTGCTGTTGTTGCTACTGTTGCTTCTGCTGTTGTTGCTACTGCTGCTTCTGCTGTTGTTGCTACTGCTGCTTCTGCTGTTGTTGCTACTGCTGCTTCTGCTGTTGTTGCTACTGCTGCTTCTGCTGTTGTTGCTACTGCTGCTTCTGCTGTTGTTGCTACTGCTGCTTCTACTGTTGTTGCTACTGCTGCTTCTACTGTTGTTACTACTGCTGCTTCTGCTGTTGTTGCTACTGCTGCTTCTACTGTTGTTGCTACTGCTGCTTCTACTGTTGTTGCTACTGCTGCTTCTACTGTTGTTACTACTGCTGCTTCTGCTGTTGTTGCTACTGCTGCTGTTGTTGCTACTGCTGCTGTTGTTGCTACTGCTGCTGTTGTTGCTACTGCTGCTTCTACTGCGGTTCCTGCTGCTGCCGCTGCTGTAACTGTCACTGCTACAACTGCTTGTCAGACCACAACATAGAAGCCACCCAGCAGCACACTGACTAACATTGTAGTTGTTGAGGCAGATCAATAGAACGTTAGACTCTTATGTCCTTCACCCAGCCATCCACAACACCATCCTTCTCATCCACACCATCCCTCTCATCCACAACACCATCCCTCTCATCCACAACACCATCCCTCTCATCCACAACACCATCCCTCTCATCCACAACACCATCTCTTCTATCTACAATACTATCTCTTATCTACAATACTATCTCTTCTATCTACAATACTATCCTTCATCTACAATACTATCTCTTCATCTAATACTATCTCTTCTATCTACAATACTATCTCTTCTATCTACAATACTATCTCTTCTATCTACAATACTATCTCTTCATCTAAATATATCTCTTCTATCTATATACATTCTTTCTATCTACAATAATATCCTTTATCTACAATACTATCTCTTCTTTATCTAAATACTATCTCTTTTATCTAATACTATCTCTTACAATACTCTTTTCATCTATATACTCATCTCTTCTATCTACAAATATCTCTTTCTATCTAATACATCTATAACTCTTTCATCTACAATACTATCTCTTTCATTAAATACTATCTCTTCTATCTACAATACTATCTCTTTCATCTACAATACTATCTTTCTATCTAACACTATTCTTCATCTACAATACTATCCTTCTTTCTACAATACTATTCTTCATCACAATACTATCTCTTTCTATCTACAATACTATCTCTTCATTCAAATACTATCCTTTTATCTACAATACTATCTCTTTATCTCAATACTATTCTTCTTCTACAATACTATTCTTTTATCTACAATACTATCTCTTCATCACAATACTATCCTTTCTATCTAAATACTATCTCTTTCATCTACAATACTATCTCTTCTATTCATAAATACTATCTCTTTCATCTACAAAACTATCTCTTTCTATCTACAATACTATCTCTTCTATCTACAATACTATCTCTTCTATCTACAATACTATCTCTTTCCTATCTACAATACTATCTCTTCATTCACAATACTATCTCTTCATCTACAATACTATCTCTTTCATCTACAATACTATCTCTTCATCTACAATACTATCTCTTCTATCTACAAACATATCTCTTCTATCTACAATACTATCTTTCATTACAAATACTATCTCTTCCATCTACAATACTATCTTTCATCTACAATATCTCTTCTATCTACAATACTATCTCTTTCATCTACAATACTATCTCTTCATCTACAATACTATCTCTTTCTATCTACAATACTATCTCTTCTAATTCATACTATCTTTCTCAATACAATACTATCTCTTTATCTACAATACTATCTCTTCTATCTACAATACTATCTCTTTCTATCTACAACATAATCTCTTTCATCTACAATACTATCTCTTTCTATCTACAATACTATCTCTTTCTAAATTCACAATACTATCTCTTCTATCTATACTCATCTCTTTCATCTACAATACTATCTCTTCTATACATAATACTACCCTTTTCTATCTACAATACTATCTCTTCTATCTACAATACTATCTCTTTCATCTACAATACTATCTCTTCTATCTACAATACTATCTCTTTCTATCTACAATACTATCTCTTCTTCACTATCTCTTCTTATCTACAATACTATCTCTTCTATCTACAATACTATCTCTTCTATCTACAATACTATTCTTCCTATCTACAATACTATCTCTTCATCTACAATACTATCTTCTATCTACAATACTATCTCTTTTATCTACAATATATCTCTTCTATCTACAATACTATCTTTCATCTACAATACTATCTCTTTCTATCTACAATGCTATCTCTTCTATCTAATCTATCTCTTTCAATTCACAATACTAACCTTTCTATCTACAATACTATCTTCTTTCTACAATACTATCTCTTTCATTCTACAATACTATCTCTTCATCTACAACATAATCTTTCTATCTACAATACTATCTTCATCTACAATACTATCTCTTTCTATCTACAATACTATCTTCATCTACAATATCTCTTCATCTACAATACTATCTCTTTCTATCTACAATACTATCTCTTCTATCTACAATACTATCTCTTCTATCTACAACATAATCCTTTCATCTACAATACTATCTCTTTCATCTACAATACTATCTCTTTCTAAATTACAATACTATCTCTTTCTATCTACAATACTATTCTTTTCATTAAATACTATTTTCTATTTGCAAATACTATCTTTCAATCTACAATACTATTCTTCTATTCACAATACTATCTCTTCTATCTTACAATACTATCTCTTTCATTACTCTCATTCTTTCTATCTACAATACTATCTCTTCATCTATAATACTATCTCTTTCTATCTACAATACTATCTCTTCTCATCTACAATACTATCTCTTTCTATCTACAATACTATCTCTTCTATCTACAATACTATCTCTTCTATCTACAATACTATCTCTTCATCTACACTATCTCTTCATCTCAATCACTATCTCTTCATCATACTATCCTCTTCATCTACAATCCCATCCTTCATCCATAACAATAATTTAAATACGCAAAACAAAATCATAGTCATTTTAAATTAAAAAGTAATTAAAAGATTAAATTCCACAATTTTACAGCAGCTGGCGGGGTCAGGAGCTATGACTCGATCCCTGCAACCACAAATAGGTAAGAACAGTATTTTTTTTAATTTAATATTAAAACGTCATTAAAATCCATAGAATTAACCAGTTTTACTCTAAGTTAAAACTTTCTTACCCCAAAATATTATAATTTTAGTGATAAAACCGAAATATTTTCCCAAAAAAATATTCTTGGAAAAAACTCCATTAAACATTAGACTAATCCTTTATAACTGAACTAATCTAACCTCTGTACTTTAAAATAGCAAGATCTGTATAATCCTTGTGGGTTTACCGCCTAGTTTTGATAATAATAACAATCATACAAATAATGATAATATTATAAATATAAATAATAATAATAATAATAATATTATAAATATAAATAATAATAATAATAATAATAATAATAATAATAATAATAATAACAATAATTAATAATAATAATAATAATTAATAATTAAAATAATAACAAATAATAATAATAATTAATAATAATATAAATAATAATAATAATAATAATCATATAAATAATAATAATAATAAATCTTACATAAGGTAAGTCAACTTGTAATAATGTTGGTGGAATTACCCACAATATGTTAGGTAAAAGGACACAGGTGCAACTAATGTGACATTTTATCCTGACAACGTTTCTCTCTCCAGGAACTTTGTCAAGTTGTTACGTGATGCAACTTGTAGCATTTATTTAAGGTGAATAACTGAGAGGATAAGTGATTATGACATGTTTAGCTTGTGTTGCAACATACACTCTCACTCACCACTGTTGTGTTGCAACATACACTCTCACTCACCACTGTTGTGTTGCACCATACACTCTCACTCACCACTGTTGTGTTGCACCATACACTCACACTCACCACTGTTGTGTTGCACCATACACTCTCACTCACCACTGTTGTGTTGCAACATACACTCTCACTCACAACTGTTGTGTTGCAACATACACTCTCACTCACCACTGTTGTGTTGCAACATACACTCTCACTCACCACTGTTGTGTTGCACCATACACTCTCACTCACCACTATTGTGTTGCACCATACACTCTCACTCACCACTGTTATGTTGCACCATACACTCACTCTCACCACTGTTGTGTTGCACCATACACTCACACTCACCACTGTTGTGTTGCACCATACACTCTCACTCACCACTGTTGTGTTGCACCATACACTCTCACTCACCACTGTTGTGTTGCACCATACACTCACTCACCACTGTTGTGTTGCACCATACACTCACCTCACCACTGTTGTTGCACCATACACTCACACTCACCACTGTTGTGTTGCACCATACACTCACTCACCACTGTTGTGTTGCACCATACACTCACTCCACCACTATTGTGTTGCACCATACACTCACTCACCACTGTTGTGTTGCACCATACACTCACTCACCACTGTTGTGTTGCACCATACACTCACTCACCACTGTTGTGTTGCACCATACACCTCACTCACCACTATTGTGTTGCACCATACACTCACTCACCACTGTTGTGTTGCAAAATACACTCACTCACCACTGTTGTGTTGCACCATACACTCACTCACCACTTTGTGTTGCACATACACTCTCACTCACCACTGTTGTGTTGCACCATACCTCACTCACCACTGTTGTGTTGCACATACACTCACTCACCACTGTTGTGTTGCACCATACACTCACTCACCACTGTTGTGTTGCAACATACACCTACTCACCACTGTTGTGTTGCACCATACACTCACCACCTGTTGTGTTGCACCATACACTCACTCACCACTGTTGTGTTGCACCATACACTCACTCACCACTGTTGTGTTGCATCATACACTCACTCTCACCACTGTTGTGTTGCAATACACTCACTCACCACTGTTGTGTTGCACATACACTCACTCACCACTGTTGTGTTGCACCATACACTCTCACTCACCACTGTTGTGTTGCACCATACACTCATCTCACCACTGTTGTGTTGCACCATACTCACATCACCACTGTTGTGTTGCAACATACACTCTCACTCACCACTGTTGTGTTGCACGATACACTCTCACTCACCACTGTTGTGTTGCACCATACACTCACTCTCACCACTGTTGTGTTGCACCATACACTCTCACTCACCACTGTTGTGTTGCACCATACACTCACTCTCACCACTGTTGTGTTACACCATACACTCTCACTCACCACTGTTGTGTTGCACCATACACTCACTCACCACTGTTGTGTTGCACCATACACTCTCACTCACCACTGTTGTGTTGAGCCATACACTCTCACTCACCACTATTGTGTTGCGCCATACACTCTCACTCACCACTATTGTGTTGCACCATACACTCTCACTCACCACTGTTGTGTTGCACCATACACTCACTCACCACTGTTGTGTTGCACCATCACTCACTCACCATGTTGTGTTGCACCATACACTCACTCACACTGTTGTGTTGCACCATACACTCTCACTCACCACTGTTGTGTTGCACCATACACTCTCACCACTGTTGTGTTGCACCATACACTCTCACTCACTACTGTTGTGTTGCACCATACACTTCACTCACCACTGTTGTGTTGCACCAGACATCATCTCACCACTGTTGTGTTGCACCATACACTCACTACCACTGTTGTGATTGACTACATACTAACTTGTGTTGCAACATACACTCTCACTCACCACTGTTGTGTTGCAACATACACTCACTCACCACTGTTGTGTTGCACCATACACTCTCACTCACCACTGTTGTGTTGCACCATACACTCTCACTCACCACTGTTGTGTTGCACCATACACTCTCACTCACCACTGTTGTGTTGCAACATACACTCTTACTCCACTGTTGTGTTGCACACATACACTCTACTCACCACTGTTGTGTTGCAACATACACTCATCTCACCACTGTTGTGTTGCACCATACACTCCACTCACCACTTTGTGTTGCACCATACACTCTCACTCACCACTGTTTGTTGCACCATACACTTCACTTCACCACTGTTGTGTTGCACCATACACTCCACATCCTCACTCACACTGTTGTGTTGCACCATACACTCTCACTCACCACTGTTGTGTTGCACCATACACTCTCACTCACCACTGTTGTGTTGCACCATACACTCTCACTCACCACTGTTGTGTTGCACCATACACTCACTCTCACCACTGTTGTGTTGCACCATACACTCACTCACCACTGTTGTGTTGCACCATCACTCTCACTCACCACTGTTGTGTGCACCATACACTCTACTCACCACTATTGTGACATACCTCACTCACCACTGTTACCATCACTCACCACCACTGTTGTGTTGCACCATACACCTCACTCACCACTGTTGTTTACCATACTACTACTCACCACTTGTGTTCACCATACACTCTCACTCACTACTATTGTATATCACCACCTACTACTCATTCACACTCTACACTCACCACTTTGCTTATGCAAATACACTCACACTCACTCACTTTTGTTGCACCATACATCTCACTCACCACTGCTTTTGCACATATACACTCCTCACTCACACTGTAATTAGTATCACATACACTCTCACTCACCACTGTTTGCTTGCACATACACTCTTACTCACCACTGTTGTGTTGCACCATACACTCACTCACCACTGTTGTGCTTGCACACACACTACTACTACCCCTGTCATCATCACCACCATCACCACTACTAGTCTCACCACCACTACTACTACCCCTATCATCATCACCACCATCACCACTACTAGTCTCACCACCATTACTACTACCCCTGTCATCATCACCACCATCACCACTACTAGTCTCACCACCACTACTACTACCCCTGTCATCATCACCACCATCACCACTACTAGTCTCACCACCACTACTACTATCCCTGTCATCACCACTACTAGTCTCACCACCATTACTACTACCCCTGTCATCATCACCACCATCACCACTACTAGTCTCACCCCCACTACTACTACCCCTGTCATCATCACCACTACTAGTCTCACCCCCCACTACTACCCCTGTCATCATCACCACCATCACCACTACTAGTGTCACCACCACTACTACTACTCCTGTCATCATCACCACTACTAGTCTCACCACCACTACTACTACCCCTGTCATCATCACCACCATCACCACTACTAGTCTCACCACCACTACTACTACCCCTGTCATCACCACTACTAGTCTCACCACCATTACTACTACCCCTGTCATCCTCTCCACCATCACCACTACTAGTCTCACCACCATTACTACTACCCCTGTCATCATCACCACCATCACCACTACTAGTCTCACCACCACCACCACTAAAACAGTGTACAGCACCAACAAAAGACAACACCCCAGTGAGGATAATAATATAAACAACTACAATATTAAAAACCTAAACCAGTATCATTATTCCCAGCCAAAAAAGAAAACAAATGCTTATACAATTAAGAAATGCAATGGTGCTCTCGTGCCACACACAAATTTACTAATTCTTGATTCAGAAAAACAATATATAGCTCACGAGTGGGTTTTAAAATTACACCTCTATATTATACTTCTGTGGAGTGATTATACCTGTGATATGCCTGTGATGAGTTGCCAGTGTTTGGGTGCTCTCACCGCCCGGCCCTGGGTCAGGCTCGTCTGCTGCTAGCTTGGTCAACCAGGTTGTTCCTGCTGGCGCTCCACTGGACCACATATATTGTAACAAAAATTCTGCGCAAAGCCAACCTCTATCTACACACGACCTGTATTAACACACGACCTGTATTTATACACGACCTGTATTTATACACGACCTGTATTTATATACGACCTGTATTAACACACGACCTGTATTTATACACGACCTGTATTAACACACGACCTGTATTTATACACGACCTGTATTAACACACGACCTGTATTTACACACGACATGCATTAACACAATCTATATTAACACACGACCTTTCGCTCTATCTAGAACGAAACGTAGCATATAAATAATAATACCCTGTGCATATATCCGCTATTTTAACAAAATATAATGTTGATTAAATTGTGATAATCCCGGGAAAGAGATTATGTGAAATAATTGAAAATAATCCTCCGAGTGAGTTGCAAAATAAGTAGAATGAATTGATTTAAATCCTTCAACAACAGCGTTTATGGAGATTTAATGAATAAACTGTTTATTGGCCATGGTGGCCAGGATTGTGTGGTGGCCATGACTGTGTGGTGGCCAGGACTGTGTTGTGGCTAGGACTGTGTGGTGGCTAGGACTGTGTGTTCGCCAAGATTGTGTGGTGGCCAGGATTGTTTGGTGGCCAGGATTATGTGGTGGCCATGACTGTGTGGTGACCAGGACTGTGTTGCTGCCTCCAGCAGCAACAGCCTGGTTGACCAGGCAAGCACCAGACGAGCCTGGCCCATGGCCGGGCTCAGAGAGTAGATAAACTTTCGAAACTGTGTGGTGGCCAAGATTGTGGTGGTCAGGATTGTGTGGTGGGCAGGACTGCGTGGTGGCCATGACTGTATGGTGGCCATGATTGTGGTGGCCAGGACTGTGTGGTGGCCATGACTGTATGATGGCCATGATTGTGGTGGCCAGGACTGTGTGGTGGCCAGGACTGTATGGTGGCCATGATTGTGGTGGCCAGGACTGTATGGTGGCCATGATTGTGGTGGCCAGGACTGTATGGTGGCCATGATTGTGGTGGCCAGGACTGTGTGAGTTGTTTACTTCTCAACAATATTACTTCAACGAAAACTATTACTACTACTATGCTATTACTACTACTATGCTATTACTACTACTATGCTATTACTACTACTATGCTATTACTACTGTTGTTGCTACCACCATTCAACTGCCTCCCAGCATACATAAGGGGGATTACCAATTGACCTCTGGGTGTCTTCAGGAAGGCGCTGGACAGACACCTAAAGTCAGTACCTGACCAGCCGGGCTGTGGTTCATACGTCGGTTTACGTGCGGCCAGCAGTAACAACCTGGTTGATCAGATCCTGATCCACCATGAGCCCTGGTCAAGGACCGGGCCACGGGGGTGTTGACCCCCGAAACACCCTCCAGTTAGATTCCTGGTAGACCACCACCACTATCACCGCTTCTACCACAACAACCACCACTACCACCGCTTCTACCACAACAACAACCACTAACACCGCCTCTACCACAACAACCACCACTACCACCGCTTCTACCACAACAACCACCACAGCCACTCCTACTACCACACTCTGAGACACAACATAATGATACAAAAATTATGTCTGACAAATGTGGACATCTGACCTTCGCTTCTAAACTGGGTCGACGAGGCGTGCGTGTCTGTGTTGTGGTGGGGATCGATGCCCCCCTCCCAGGCCATGGTAGTGGGGATCGATGCCCCCCTTCCATTCCTTGGTAGTGGGGATCGATGTCCCCTTCCAAGGCATGGTAGTGGGGATCGATGCCCCCCTTCCATTCCTTGGTAGTGGGGATCGATGTCCCCTTCCAGGCCATGGTAGTGGGGATCGATGTCCCCTTCCAGGCCATGGTAGTGGGGATCGATGTCCCCTTCCAGGCCTTGGTAGTGGGGATCGATGTCCCCTTCCAGGCCTTGGTAGTGGGGATCGATGCCCTCTTCCAGGCCTTGGTAGTGGGGATCGATGCCCTCTTCCAGGCCTTGGTAGTGGGGATCGATGCCCTCTGCCAATCCTCCGGGTGCTTCCATGACTCAAGTCATACCTACTCCTGAAGCTGTGGATGCTAAATGCTCTCACCAACACTTAGCCAACTAATTCATTCCATTTATGTAGTGCGTGTATGTGTGCGTGAATACTGACCGTGGCGTGAGGTAGCTACCCACCTTGAGGACAATCCCTCAAGGGGACTCACCACCTCAAATCCCTTTTCTCCAAGACTGATGGACTGATTGCATAATATTCATTTCAATACCACACTTGCTGCCTCTGATTTGACTGAAGAAGTCTACCGTGTGGGTGAAACGTTCCATTAATAAAGATACCCAACTGTTTTACGTGTGTCTTAATGTCCACCTTATCGGTATTTTATACTGTGTTCTCTCAGTGACAAGGAAGAGAGCACGGGAAGTATGTTTCAACGCCGCTAGCGTCACGGAATGCTAGCAAAAAGGAACTCGGTGATTTCCGGCTCCTCGTGTCATCTCGCGTCCCCCGCCGCCACCTGTGACTTCTCCACGCACCCGTCACATACCTCTGATGGATTTCTATACCTTTGAAGTACCTTTGAAGAGTTTCGAGAGTATCTACTCTCTGAGCCCGGCCATGGGCCAGGCTCGTCTGGTGCTTGCCTGGTCAACCAGGCTGTTGCTGCTGGAGGCCCGCTGCCCCACATATCCATCACAGCCTGGTTGATCTGGCACCTGGTGAAGATATTTGTCCAGTTTCCTCTTGAAGGCTTCTACACTGGTTCCAGCCGTGTTTCGGATATCTTCTGGTAAGATGTTGAATAGTCTGGGACCCCGGATGTTAATACAGTGCTCCCGTATTGTCCCCACCGCACCCCTGCTCCTCACTGGGTTTATTTTACACTTTCTCCCATATCTCTCACTCCAGTATGTTGTTATGGCAGTGTTGTTATGGCATCCCGTCTAGTCTTCTCTGCTGGTTGCTTGATCAACCAGGCTGTTTTGATGGTAGCCAGCGATCCCACATAACCATCACAACCTGGCTTATCCAACGCTTCCTACTGTTCTGGTTTCTTACTGTTTTTAACGTCTCCTGGCAGCAGGTCGAATAGTCTTGGCGCCCGTGCTTTTAACTGGATCCATTTTGCACTCCCATACCTCTCACTCCAGAGGTAGTGAGCAGAATACTGACCTGACTCCTTAGATAGTCTCCATGTACAGGGGTGGACAAAATAGCGGGAGATTCCTCTGTAAAAACTTGCATTTATGGACACAGTGACTAGAGTTTTTCAAAATTGTCTTGAAGAACATGAAAGTGAAGTCGAACACTTGGATTAATCCCACAATCACCGGATCTAAATATTATCGAGCATCTGTGGGATCTATTGGAACAGTAAGTCACGAACCGATTTCCTCCACCGTCGTCTCGGAGTTGAAGTAGGTTTTCTCTGGATACTGTTCCAGAATTGGAGCTGTTTTAGCTGCAAATGGAGGACCAACTCCACACTGAAAAAAAAAGTTATAGAACACGGTGTTCATATTATTATCAGGTATCTCCCTCTCTTCCGTTCCAGAGAGTAGAATCTGTGTGTTTTAGGGCGTTCCCGTTAACTGTCAGTCAATGCTTTCCATGTATTCTTTTTGAGTTCTCTGGGTAAATTCTGATATTATTATTTTATACTTGAATTTGTGAAGTTTAAAATCTCTTAGTTGGATTAATATACATCGCATGATTTTCTGGTATATCCAGTCAGTTTTCAATAGTTTTTGTCGCTTGAGTTAATTCCTGTGTGTCTCCTGAAGGTGAGTTGTGTACCAGCTGTTGTTACCATCCAGCCTTCAGGTTCCTAGGACTACCACCACTTGTTGTTGTTGGTACTACCACTTGTTGTTGTTGGTACTACCACTTGTTGTTGGTACTACCACTTGTTGTTGTTGGTACTACCACCACTTCTCGCTGCTGGTACTACCACCACTTCTCGCTGCTGGTACTACCACCACTTCTCGCTGCTGGTACTACCACCACTTCTCGCTGCTGGTACTACCACCACTTCTCGCTGCTGGTACTACCACCACTTCTCGCTGCTGGTACTACCACCACTTCTCGCTGCTGGTACTACCACCACTTCTTGAATGTCTCACACCAACCTACTGGCTTCTTCCCGTCCATTATACTCGTATATTATCTCACATCAACACACATACTCATCTATATAAAGTTCTTTTCCCTAGAAACTCATACTGTGACATACCACTTACATTAACCAGGAAGCGCTAAATCCCCACGGGGAAGAGGCGGCAATCAAGTGCACAGGAGAAAGGAATATAAATATCGACAGGAACAAGAGTCCCTCTACCAGCATCAAGGCACCTCCCTCCCCACGTAACTCTGATGTACAGGGAAGGGGCGGGTGGGAGTGAGAGGGAGGGGGCGGTGCCCCTGCCACCCCACTCGCCTCCCACTCAGTACAACTTTAATATACGCACACCTGACCTTTCCAGGTTATAAACAGTGTTAAAGTCATGTGTCCATTTTTTCGTAACCTCCTTTGTATTACACAGAATCAGTGGGTCGTGCATTGCTCGTGGCACCAATGCACGACTCTATGGGTCGTGCTCGCGGGAGGTCGCCTGCGTGCGTGCGATCCTCTGGTGGGAGGTCGTTAGCATGCGTACGACCTCTGGAGGTCGTCCGCATGAATATGATCCCTGGCAAGAGGTCGTCCGCATGCGTACGACCTGGTGAGAGGTCCGCGTGAGTACGACCTCTGTCTGGAAGGTCGTCCGCACGCGTACGACCCCTGGTTGAGAGGTCGTGGCTTATCTATGACAAGAAAACTCAAATGTCAACTGACATATGGAGGAAACAACGACATACATTGACGTATTTCTGTGACGTCAGAGAGACTTGACGCATCTGCATGACGTCAGGACACGCGATGGTGACGCTAAACGTGACGTCAGGACAAGAGATAACGCTAAAATGGGTGGTCAGACCGGAAAGTGCCATCAACGAGTGATGTCAAGAGCTCACAGTGACGTCAGCTCCCCTTCGTGACGTCGAGACGGAAATAGCGATATCAAGTGACGTCAGAATTGAAGAGTGACGTCACAGTCTCTTGTGTGATATCAGGTGACATCAGTAACATCTTGACTGATCAGGCGCTGATCCACCATGAGGCCTGGTCAAAGACCGGCATGCGGGGGCGTTGACCCCCAGGAACGCCCTCCAGTTAGACTCAAGGTAGATAGGCAGACATACCTGTGACGCACGAAATCGTAAACAAACCATACCACGGGTGGGGTTCGAACCCGCGGTCAGAGAGTCTCAAAACTCCAGACCGTCGCGTAAGCCACTGGGCCAGCTAGCTTCAATAAGATTCATCCAACTAGGTATATTTCTACACCACTGTGACGGGTTGCAACCACATCCTGGTTAACCAGGCTGTTGCAACCACAGCCTGGTTAATTTTGCCGCTTGGTGGCGGTAGTGAGCCAGTTTCCTCGTGAAAACTACACTTGTTCCAACAACATTTCTGATGACGGCAGGTTGAGGTGTGTTGCACCCCGGGGTGACAGCGTGAAGGTTGGACATAACCATCACCCCGGGGTAACAGCGTGAAGGTTGAACATAACCATCACCCCGGGGTGACAGCGTGAAGGTTGGACATAACCATCACCCCGGGGTGACAGCGTGAAGGCTGGACATAACCATCACCCCGGGGTGACAGCGTGAAGGCTGGACATAACCATCACCCCGGGGTGACAGCGTGAAGGCTGGACATAACCATCACCCCGGGGTGACAGCGTGAAGGTTGGACATAAGCATCACCCCGGGGTGACAACGTGAAGGTTAGACATAACCATCACCCCGGGGTGACAACGTGAAGGTTAGACATAACCATCACCCCGGGGTGACAACGTGAAGGCTGGACATAACCATCACCCCGGGGTGACAGCGTGAAGGCTGGACATAACCATCACCCCGGGGTGACAGCGTGAAGGCTGGACATAACCATCACCCCGGGGTGACAGCGTGAAGGCTGGACATAACCATCACCCCGGGGTGACAGCGTGAAGGCTGGACATAACCATCACCCCGGGGTGACAACGTGAAGGCTGGACATAACCATCATCCCGGGGTGACAGCGTGAAGGCTGGACATAACCATCACCCCGGGGTGACAACGTGAAGGCTGGACATAAGCACCACCCCAGGGGTGACCACGTTAAGGCATTACCCCGGCAGGAAGGCGTGAAGCAGCTGGGAATAACACTGTCAAATAATCAACAATGAAGGAATACCAGACTTGTAGTGTCGTAGCTGCCGGCACCAAATGATAGGATGGATAATGAGAATTCTGGGAACGTAGGACGAAGCCATGGCAAGAGTGTTGTACAAGGTAATAACACTCTCTTACCTGGTTCGTCAGGTCATCCATCATGAAGCCTGGTCTAGGACCGGGCCACGGGGGAGTTAACCCCTCTGAACCACAGCTACATAAACTTAAGAATGGAGGAACACTGCAGCAAGCCTACTGGTCCATACAAGGCAGGTCCTTGTATGGGCAAAATTCTATGTCGAATCATGTCAGACTCTTGATCAATAGCTCAGGGCTGAGAGCGTAGGAAAACTATTGAAAACCATCAAAAACATACCTGAAATGAGAACCCGACTGACAGCTTTTGTTTAGCAGGCCGGAGGATCGAGCCTTCATCATGCCTTGTGTCGAGTGACCCCGCGATTCGGTCCAGGACTAGACCTTGTGACTGATGGACTTATAAGCACAAGGAAAGCAGAGATTAGCACGTTTCTCTCATTTCTCACCTTTGATATACCTTTGAAGAGTTTCGAGAGTATCTACTCTCTGAGCCCGGCCATGGGCCAGGCTCGTCTGGTGCTTGCCTGGTCAACCAGGCTGTCACAAACACGATAGTGGGGACAGTCCAATACAACACACATTGTCAATCTGGCTGTTTTTGTAGTCATCGTGCAGTCAGTTTCCCACCTGATTTAAAAGCACGAGACCAGACTAGACCCCACGAGCAAGAACAGGACCAGGTTAGACCCCACCAGCAAGCATAGGCCCAGGTTAGACCCCATCATCAAGCATAGGACCAGGCTAGACCCCCAGCATGGGACCAGACTAGACCCCACCAGCGAGCATGGGACCTGGCTAGACCCCACCAGCGAGGATGGGACCAGACTAGACACCACGAACGAGCATAGGACTAGACTAGACCCCACGAGCGAACAAGGGACTGGGCTAAACACCACCAGCGAACAAGGGACGGGGCTAGACCCCCCTTGTCCACGAAGAATAGCTGACTACAAACCCCCCCCCCCCTCCCGGGAAAGATGTATAAACACAGTGGGAGCCGACCCGCGGGGCCACGTAAACACAGACGAAAGGCAGTCCTTGAAACTAGCATAAACAAACAGGAAAGGACGACAACCTCACAGGAAGGAGTGACAACCTCACAGGAAGGAGTGACAACCTCACAGGAAGGAGTGACAACCCTCACAGGAAGGAGTGACAACCCTCACAGGAAGGAGTGACAACCCCACAAGAAGAGCAACGTGACAGGGAGGGTGACAAGGACTTAAATTCCGGCCCAGTATTATAACGTAGGCAAGGAACCTACAATAAAGCCTCATAAATACGGGGTGAGAAACTCCCAGTGGAGCATTTTAAGAGAGCCACAGACGAGGTTCCCCAATGAATCAAGCAAACTAATGAAGGTGTAACAAATAAACTGGAAAACTTTTATGACCTCAGGATGTATTAAAATAATGTGTGTGTGTGAGCATGCTTAATAGAATTACTTACAAATAATCCACGCTTGATGATGGTTCAAGACGGACCGAAACGTCTTCTGTTTTTTCTTTAAGTGTGAGTCATTTGTGTATTACTTATTTATCATTGCAGGGGTCGAATCCTTGTTCCTAGTGCCGCCTTTTGTGATATCTTGAGACTCTCTCCAGCATATTGTTGGTGAGAATAGTGTCCCAGTAGAGGTAATCTTCACACTCTGGCTTGGTCAGGGCTCCCCAACCTCTCTGGACTAGCACATAGAGAATTTCCCATCGAAACCTCCCTGGAAACGGTGCGGATGTCCATATATATATATATATATATATATATATATATATATATATATATAGGGGTCTAGAAGACAGGGAAGGCTGTCGGGTCACCACATGGAAACGACCAGGGACGGGACACATACCAGCGAACACTTCAAGACATATTATGCAGGGCATTGTAGAAAATATGTGTATACAAAATGATCCATTAATTATGTGAGTGAACAAGACTGAACACAAAACGGACGTGTATTAGATCTGGTGAAAGTAGCCAGGACTGGACAGGAGAGGAGAGGTGTGTGTTAGTACCGGGGGACCGGTGGATGGAATAAGACGTCATGGTGTTTGGTTAAGTATGTGGGTGTTATTTTGGGTAAGTTTAGGCCATAGGTTATTTTATTGTTTTTGTACTCTCACGATTTTACCTGAAATGGCCCAATATGTGGAGGGCCATTTAGGAGAGTACAGGTGAAGTGTTTTTGTCTGTAAGCTAAAAAAGCCAGCAGAAGATTGCATATGTTTTAGTTTAAACAACTAGCAGCAGTGGCTAACTCGTCGGTCTGGAGTTTTATGACCGCGGGTTCTATCCCCACCCGTGGTATGGCTTAGCACCAGTGTGCTAGTGAGTTATTGTGTAATATACAGAAGGTAGGTTGTGTTGTAAATAGTATAACCTTATAATATATTATATTTTTTGTACATGTCGGTTTTTTGTTCCCTTCCCCATAACATCCTTCCTGACAGATTATTCAACAGATAAAGTTTTTGTGAAGAGAAAAGCTTGGCCCCAGGGTGGTGTATTTTGTTTAATATTTTAAATGTCCCTAGACAAGGCTTTTACCCCTAGGCGCCACGACATATTTACGTAACGTAATAAATACGTTACAACAGGGAAGAGAGATTCGGTGGCCAGCCTCTGCAGGGAAGGAGGGAGCTGGAGGGTGTGTGAGGTCTTGGAACCTGTGGCTAGAGGTCTGACTGGTCTACTGGTCGTTATCTACCAAGGACTATTTTATACTGTAACTAAATTTTCGTATAGATTCAGTTTATTGTATTCCCTAATCTTGCATGTTATCTTCCCAGATAACTTAAGATCAGATTCCTATCTCAGTAACAAAGTATACTGCTGTAATAAGTATGTAAGTGTTAATACGTTGTAATAACATGACTGTTACTTTCCTCATTTATAGCTAAGTGGTGAGTACCTAAGCAAGTGGTAAGGCAAAAGTGGCTAGGCTCAGGGAGTAGAAAACTCTCGGAACTCATCAAAGACATATCAAAGGTATACTGTCCTCAAGTACATGTTTCCCGCCTCTCAAACAGGCTTTTCCTGTTTACCCTATCTTTGATATATACCTTTGATGAGTTTCGATAGTTTTTCTACTCCCGGAGCCCGGCCTTGGGCCAGGCTCGTCTGGTGCTAGCCTGGTCAACCAGACTGTTGTTGTTGGAGGCCCGCTGCCCCACATATTCATCACAGCCTGGTTGATCTGGCATCTGGTGAAGATACTTGCCCAGTTTTCTCTTCAAGACTTTCTACACTTGTTCCAGCAGTGTTTCTGATATCTTCTGGTAAGATGTTGAATAATGTGGGACCACGAAGCTATCATTATCAAGTCATCTGAGTAATTTATATGTCGTTATTATATCTCCCGTGGTCCTTCTATTGCTTTAGTGGCACCTGATACCTGGTCAGGTGCCACTAAATATAAGGGATTAATGTCACTTGTAGTATCCAGAATGGGAGGCAAACTACAATGGAAGTCCCATGAGCTGGTCACAGATATGTCTCCCATTATAAACTATGG
>WNWK01000499.1:215000-468688 GCA_009830355.1 Cherax destructor
TGGACAATAGGACGGGGCACTACAAGGCACCATTGGAAGAAGGCACTCACACTTCCGGACAACATACGCTACCACACACCATCACATAAATAAACACTCTACTCTACCAAACTCAACACACCAACACACAACTCAACAGACCAGTCAACACACCACTCAACATACCAGTAAACACAACTCTCAACATACACACTCAACACATCACCACGCAGAACTACACACACACAAACTTCATAATTAGGACAATCAGTCGTGCCAAAGCTTCCCTTTATACATTTATTGACCACGAGATTGCTTCAAATTGTTAGTGTCAACAAAGGCAGATTGGCTCGTCAGCAACACCAGTATACAAGAGGGGTAATGATCGGCTTGAAACCTATTAATTCACAGATTGTGGACCTGTGTGTGTGTGTGTGTGTGTGTGTGTGTGTGTGTTCACCTATATGCTCACCTATGTGTTTGTTGGGATCGAGTCACAGCTCTTGGCCCCGTCTCTTCGCTGACCACTACTGGGTCCACTACTACTCTCTCCCTGCTCCAAGAGCCTTATCGTACCTCTTCTTTAAGCTATATATGAATCCTGCCTCTACTACTTCACTCTCCTGATTGATCCACGTCCTGACAACTCTAAGGCTAAAGAAATACTTCCCAACGTCCATATGACTCATCTGAGTTTGTGTGTGTGTCCCCAACCTCTCTTAAAATTGGTTGGCCTCACGTTTTACTGGGAGACTTTAAAACACTCTGGAAACTTAATTCGCATTTCATAGCGAGTAGAGAGGCCCAGGTGGATGGTGTCCCCTCATCGAGGGAGGGAGAGTAAGAGGATAGAGTAAACTAGGGATAGAGGAAGAAAAAGAGAGAGAGGGAGATGAGAAAGCGGAGATGGAAGGAAGACCTCGGTTTATATATGTATTTATTAAACGCAATTGTGTGTCCGAGCAGTGTGAAGCTACGCCATTAATATTGATAATTACATAGTGGAACAAAGGTAGGCAGCTATGTTCCACTGCCACATTGCACTATACATGAGTTTCACACGAGGTAATGGCTCTCAGTCTAAGCTGGGAGGTTCCAGTAAGGTGATGAGGATATCAGCAAGTATTTCACTGTGGGTTCACTAGCTACGACAGCCTTAAAAGCTTCCCTCAGCAGAGCTGCAATTACTATTATCTGGAAATTACCATCTCTCAGGGTGACCTATCACACACATACATACACACACAACTAACACACACACATACACACACACACACAACTAACACACACATACACGAGGGGGGAAAGAAAGAAGAGTCCGGAGGCGTAATGGGTGGTATTAGGGGGTTGGTGATTGGGTTGGGTTGGATGGTGAGGGTAAGGAAGGGGAAGGGGAAGGGGAAGGGGTCGGCACGTGTTGTCAAACACAAAGAGGGTACTACTCACTCACCGCTTGCCAACCTCAACAGTGTGGTGCATCTGGTAGCTGCCTTGCCCACCTTTCTCTCACTCAGCAGTGGTACAGCTGCAGCAGCATGACTACCTGGAGGGGGTTTCGGGGGTCAACGCCCCCGCGACCCGGGCCATAACCAGGCCAGACGCTTCGCCGATATTTTTTCACTTGCTTATTCGTCGTTATATACACGTTTATACACGTTTACGTAACATGTTATTTTCTACATTTCCTAACTGGAAATATAGAAAATAACGGTAACTATCGGTTTACAGGGATGGTTTAAGAAGTTAATGTTAGTACGCACGTCAGGGAACAAACTTACTGACACTGGACGAGGTAGCTTGTTACTGCCCATGGTCAATGCCCATGGTGGCTGGGCACCACCCAGTGTCCCTCAAATCACAATAATGTATACAAGGTATACACTTATTTATTTTATTATGTTAGGCTTCCTCACTACTGGAGGAAATAATAGCTAGGACTGAGTATATTACAAACTTCAATCACACAATAGAGCGGAAAAGTAATGTGAAGGACCTGGGTGTGGTAATGTCCGAAGACCTCACCTTCAAGGACCACAACAATGCCACTATTACATCTGCGAGGAAACTGATAGGATGGATAATGAGAACATTCAAGAACAAGAGATGCCAAGCCAATGATGATCCTTCTTTTCTGTTAAATCTTCTTCCTTGTAATTATATTTATTCTTCCTCAGAATCCGTAGAGTGCATGAATACAGATCGATCGATCAATTTTATCAGTTGAAATTGTAATATACTTGTAATGCATTACATTAAAAAACCATTACATTAAGAACCATTACCTTGACCTGTGATAGTAAGATCAGTTATTACTATCTATTCAGTCGATTTAATCCTGTTATAATTTTCTTGATTAGTTCTAAGTTATAAATGTGTTTGCTTTGTATAGAATCACCCCAGTATCACCTACCTGTTCAGCCTATAGAGTTGTATTGTATGTCGAGACGACATACGTAGCGTGTACGAGCTGTCATATGTATGTCATATGTACCATATGCATATACTTGTGTAATATATGTGTGTAGTACCCAGAGGGTGGGCGCTTTCCCCAAGCGCCCACCCTCATTCTGAAGACGGTAGGCCTAGGTGTAACAGGTGGCTGGGTATATCTCCTTCCTCACTACTCAATATATCTACTTCACCACCCATCCGTGTGTTTCTGTAAACCAGTATTACTCTCCCGATACCCACACGACAAATCAGGCTGTTGCTGCTGGCGGCCTCATGACCCACATATCCATCAGAGAAAGGTTACCTTTGATATACCTTTGAAGAGTTTCGAGAGTATCTACTCTCTGAGCCCGTCTGGTGCTTGCCTGGTCAACCAGGCTGTTGCTGCTGGAGGCCCGCTGCCCCACATATCCATCACAGCCTGGTTGATCTGGCACCTGGTGAAGATATTTGTCCAGTTTCCTCTTGAAGGCTTCTACACTGGTTCCAGCCGTGTTTCGGATATCTTCTGGTAAGATGTTGAATAGTCTGGGACCCCGGATGTTAATACAGTGCTCCCGTATTGTCCCCACCGCACCCCTGCTCCTCACTGGGTTTATTTTACACTTTCTCCCATATCTCTCACTCCAGTATGTTGTTATGGCAGTGTGCAGATTTGGGACCAGGCCCTCAAGTACTTTCCATGTATATATTATCATGTATCTCTCTCTCCTCCGCTCCAATGAGTACATGTTCAAGACTTGAAGGCGTTCCCAATAATTTAGATGTTTCAATGGCTCAATGTGAGCCGTAAACGATCTCTGGATTTGTTCCAGCTCTGCTATTTCTCCTGCCCTGAACGGGGCCGTCAGCACTGAGCAGTATTCTAAGTGAGGGAGCACTAGCGATTTGAATAGTGTCACCATCGGCATTATTTCCCTTGTTTTGAAAGTTCTCAATACCCACCCCGTCATCTTCCTGGCTGTTGTGATCTTTGTCTTGTTATGGTCTTTAAACGACAGATCAGCAGACATAATTATTCCCAAGTCCTTTACGTGTTCCTTTCGTTCTATGTGGTGACCCTCTTGCGTTTTGTATATAGTGTTCCTTTTGAGTTCTTCATTTTTTCCATACCTAAGCAGCTGAAACTTATCACCATTGAACGTCATGTTGTTCTCCACTGCCCATTGGAAGACCCTGCTTATGTCCTCCTGTAATTTTTCAGTGTCCTCTACCGTAGTGACTTTCATGCTTATTTTAGTGTCATCTGCAAATGATGATACAAAAGTGTGCTGGGTGTTTTTATCTATGTCTGCTATGAGGATTAGAAACAGCAGAGGTGCCAGGACAGTGCCTTGGGGCACTGAGCTTTTGACATCGCTGATGCTGGATCTTGCCCTGTTCACTACTACTTTTTGTGTTCTTTGTGTTAGGAACTCAAAATCCATCTGCCTACCTTCCCCGTAATGCCTATGGCCCTCATTTTGTG
Source organism: Cherax destructor (assembly GCA_009830355.1). Taxonomy (NCBI): domain Eukaryota; kingdom Metazoa; phylum Arthropoda; class Malacostraca; order Decapoda; family Parastacidae; genus Cherax; species Cherax destructor. The sequence continues at coordinate 218,899 of WNWK01000499.1, forward strand.
CGCTATCACTCCATGATCGCATTTGTCAAACGCCTTTGCAAAATCTGTGTAAATCACATCTGCGTTTTGGTCGTCCTCCAATGCCTCTGTAATTCTGTCATAATGGTTCAGCAGCTGTGACAGGCATGATCGACCCGCTCTAAAGCCATGCTGGTTCGGGTTATGTTGGTTGTGCTGGTCCATGAACTTTGTAATCTGCCGTCTCATCACTCTTTCAAAGATTTTTATGATGTGAGAAGTGAGGGCTACTGGTCTGTAATTTTTAGCTAGTGCTCTACTACCTCCCTTATGCAAAGGAGCTATGTCTGCACTCTTTAAGGCCTCTGGAATTTCACCTAGATCTAAGCTCTTTCTCCACAGAATACTAAGGGCTCTTGCTAATGGTACTTTGCACTGCTTTGCACTGGCACTTGGTAACTGTGCTTGTGTTGAGGACTGACAGTTCTCATGTGACTCCTTCCTGGCAGGGCAGTAAGCTGACATACTCCAGTGCTGACACTCCAGTGCTGACACACACACTCCAGTGCTGACACACACACTCCAGTGCTGACACACACACACTCCAGTGCTGACACACACACTCCAGTGCTGACACACACACTCCAGTGCTGACACACACTCCAGTGCTGACACACACACTCCAGTGCTGACACACACACTCCAGTGCTGACACACTCCAGTGCTGACACACACACACTCCAGTGCTGACACACACACACTCCAGTGCTGACACACACACACTCCAGTGCCGACACACACACACTCCAGTGCCGACACACACACACACTCCAGTGCCGACACACACACTCCAGTGCTGACACACACACACTCCAGTGCTGACACACACACACTCCAGTGCTGACACACACACATTCCAGTGCTGACACACACACACCCCAGTGCTGACACACACACTCCAGTGCTGACACACACACACTCCAGTGCCGACACACACACTCCAGTGCTGACACACACTCCAGTGCTGACACTCCAGTGCTGACACTCCAGTGCCGACACACACTCCAGTGCTGACACTCCAGTGCCGACACACACTCCAGTGCTGACACACACTCCAGTGCTGACACTCCAGTGCCGACACACACTCCAGTGCCGACACACACTCCAGTGCCGACACACACTCCAGTGCTGACACACACACATTCCAGTGCTGACACACACACACCCCAGTGCTGACACACACACTCCAGTGCTGACACACACACACTCCAGTGCCGACACACACACTCCAGTGCCGACACACACACTCCAGTGCTGACACACACTCCAGTGCTGACACTCCAGTGCTGACACTCCAGTGCCGACACACTCCAGTGCTGACACTCCAGTGCCGACACACTCCAGTGCTGACACTCCAGTGCCGACACACACACTCCAGTGCCGACACACTCCAGTGCTGACACATCTCTCACACTATATTCCAACATGTCAGGAGGCAGAAACAGGATTTACCTATCTACTACCTGGAGGGTGTTCCGGGGGTCAACGCCCCCGCGGCCCAGTCCATGACCAGGCCTCCCGGTAGATCAGGAACTGATCAACCAGGCTGTTACTGCTGGCCGCACGCAATCCAGCCTACTTCTACTACAAGTACCACAACTACCACTACTAATACTACCACAAGAACTACTACTACTAGTATTACTACTACCTACAACGATTATATCAAGCCTCGCACCTCGCTCTAATACCCATGTATACACTCTGTCTCCCTGTATTGTTGGTAACAGCTTGACAAAGATCCTGGAGAGCGAAACGTCGCCACAATAAAATGTCACATTAGTTGCACTTGTGTTCTTAACGTTGATATGTGGAGGTGTATGGCTGGGGGTGCCACTACGGGTTAACTCTCGGGCACTACAATAACTATCATTGATCTAACAAGGCTGGGGTAAAAGGCTTCTTGCCTTTTACTGTGAGATATTTAAAAGTCCTGGACAATATGGATCACACTTATAATTAAGAGGAGGTGGGGAGGGGAGGGAATGGGGAGGATCAGGGAAGAGGAGGTAGGGCAGGGATGGATGTAGGGGAAAGGGAGGTGCGGAGGGTAGTGGGGGAAGGGGAGGGCGAGGCCGGAGGTGGGGAGGAGAATGGATGATGGGAGGAAGGTACGGGGGAAGAGGTGTCCCGTAGCTCGATTGGTAGAGCACTAAGCTCACACACTGAGGTCCATGATTCGATACCCGGTACGGGTGGAAATGTCGCGTGGGTCTTGGGAGAGATATATAGGAGGTCAAAGATACTCCTTGTTGGATGGTTACGGTATATTTACAGTAAGTGAAGGAGAGTCCAGCCACCCGTCTGTCTCGCCTGTAGGTCTAACGTTAGTGAGGAAGAGTGCCTATGAGAGGCTGTGCACATGCGCTGAGCCTCTGACGTCAGCGGCTACCGTGACGTCACACGCAAAGGGACCAGCTGTATAAAAGGGAAGATACACTACACAAGTGTATATATGATACTGACACGACAGCTCGGCCATGTTATCGTATGACGTCTCGGCATACTATACAACTCTATAGACTGAACAGACAGGTGGTACTGGATGAATCTATACAATAGCAAACACATTATAACTTTGAACTGATCAAGATTAATCTTACTCTCGCACTTCTTGAGTTAATGGTACATAAGAGAAATTTAATGGATCTAGAAATAATGGATTATATATAAAACAATTGCAAATTTGATCGATCAATCTGTATTCATGCACTCAGCGGGTTCTGAGGAAGAATAAATATATTTACAAGGAAGAAGTTTTAACAGAAAAGAGACTCGGCTAGCACGGTCAACTGTTAAAGCTCAGAACTCGCAGGGAACATGAACACACAAAAAAATTCTAGATAATGAACACTTAGTAACAAAACACACAGTCGACAATTTCTCTTAACTCAATCATCTAATTGTACAGTCTATTTACATTTAACCCCAATTCTGCTAGGGTAAGATTTACATATACAGAATGGTTATCATCTCTGGGTGGATCAAACTCTGTTACAGTAGGTAACTCAACTTCTGATTGAGGAGGGTCTACACTGATATCAACAAATGATACTTGGGGTTTCTCAACACTTGTCGTGTACGCAAGGAGTAACGACAATCAGGTTGTCCCTCTGCCTCACTACTAGAAGTTGAAGGTACTGGGTCAGACGGATTATCATTGTCAGTCACAACAGTCTGGTCGTCAGGGGCTTCGTCTTCGTCACATACTAACTTCATATGATCTAGATGCGATTCTTTACACTTACCCGTACTAAGTTCTCTAACTTTATACTTATTGCCCTTGATATATTCAACTACTCGATACGGGCCAACAAACTTTTGGTCTAATTTAGGCATTGCTGAAGTTTTGTTAAAGTTGAACAACATGACTCTGGACCCTACTTGAACTTTAGTCGGTTTGGCTTTAGTATTAGTTACTCTAGTAAATTCTGCTGTTGACTTATGAAGTGTTTCACGGATTCTTCTGAAAACACTCTGAGCTTGGCTGGTACGAGTTGCTATGAAATCATCAGGGTTATACGACGATTTTGGATTAGAATATAACAACTCATAAGGCAAACGCTTGTCAACACCATACAAGGCGTAATGCGGCGTATCACCTATAGAAGCATTGAAAGCAGAATTTATAGCACATTGAACATCAGGTATAACTTCATCCCAGGTTGAACTATTGGGATTAACAGTGGCTCTCAAGACATCGAGTACTTTTTATTAGTTCTTTCCGCTAAACCATTGCTGGCAGGATGGTGTGGAACAATGGTAGATTTAGTAATCTTATACAAGGCACATAGGTTTTCTAGAATCTCGTTGCAAAATTCACCTCCATTATCGGATACTAAGGATTTAGGAGTGGTGTGTCTACATATTATACGTTCCTTAAACGCTTTAGCTACTGTCTCGGCAGTCTTGTCTGGAATAGGAACTAACTCACAATATCTGGTGAAATGATCGACCATCACACACAGATGTTTATTGCCTTGCGTTGTACATTGAAAATTAGTTAGCAGATCTATTGCAACTCTTTCCCATGGTTCACTAGTAGTGGGATACATCTGGATAGGATTGGGACCGTTGATATTACCCTTGTGTTTCATACAAACACTACACTTCTTAACATACTCGGTAATATCAGTTGCCATACGAGGCCAAAAGTACTTCAATCTTGCTTGTTTAATCGAACGGTCCATACCAGGGTGTGCAACACCTGGTGCATCGTGAATTAGCTGTAAAGCTACTTTTACTAGTGACTGAGGAATTACTAACTGGTATGCCCGTCTACTAGGCGTTCCCAGCTCGGTTACGCGATACAGTAATTCTTGGTTCATAACAAAGTCACTGATAGGTGCTGGTGGCTTCACAGTAAGAATAAGGTCTTCCTGTAGCAGGAATCGAGTCACACCAGACCACAAGGGATCTGTTCTTTGGGCATTCTTTACATCCTCAGCACTAAACGGAGGATCAGCAGTTACTACGCTAACATGACGCGATAAAGCATCTGCAACTACATTTGACTTGCCAGGTAAATGTTCAAAGGTAGGGTTGAACTCTTGGATAGTTAAGGACCATCTAGCTAGTCTTCCAGTAGGTTGTTTATTCTGGAACAATGGTATTAGAGGTGCATGATCTGTCAAGACATGGACAGGGTACTGATAAATTATGTCTCGGAAGTGTTTTAAAGACCACACTATTGCTAAGGCTTCTTGCTCAGTTACTGTATAATTCCTTTCAGCCTTTGTAAGGACTCGACTAGCAAATGCAACTGCGTTGTATTTACTATCAATCTTCTGTGCAAGAACTGCACCAATGCCTATAGAACTAGCATCAGTGGTTAAATAGAAAGGCTTTGTGAAATCTGGGAATTTTAAGATTGGAGCAGAAGTTAATCTTTCTTTCAAGGTTTGAAATGCTTTTTCCTGACTGAAGGTCCAAACAAATGGAGCATCTTTCTTAAGCAACTCAGTTAGAGGAGCTGCTATTGAGGAAAAATTGGCAATATATGATCTATAAAAACCTGCTAAGCCCACAAAGGATCTTACGGCATCAGCAGTTTTGGGAGTTGGAAAATTCAATACTGCATCTACTTTACTTCGGTCAGTCATAACCCCTCTAGGAGTGACTACGTGACCCAGAAACTTAATTTCTGATCTGAAAAATTGACATTTAGACAGTTTGATCTTTAGATTGGCTTCTTCAAGCTTACTCAATACCTTCTCTAGTCTTTCTAAATGCTTATTTACATCCTCGGACATAACAATTACGTCATCTAAATATACCATTAGATCTTTTCCTATAAGGCCTCTAAAGATATTGGTCATGAGCCTCGAGAATGTAATAGGTGAGGATCTTAATCCGAAAGCCATACGACAGAATTCGAAATGACCTGTTGGAGTAGAGAATGCGGTGAGCTCTTGGCTGTCCTCATGAAGAGGAACTTGCCAAAACCCTTGTAACAAATCGAGGGTTGAGAAGACCTTATTATCTCCTATATTCGTAACAGGTCACCAAGTACAGGAAGTGGGAAACGGTCTGGAATTGTTTTCGCATTTAACTTCCTAAAATCAATCACTGGGCGCCAAGTACCGTCCTTCTTAGGTACTAGGATTAAGGGCGCATTCCAGGGTGAGTTACTAGGTACGATCACACCATCGTCAAGCATCTTATTTATTAATTCCTCTGCGACAGCGACTTGTGAATGCGGCATCCTGTACGCAGGTACATAAATTGGTCTGGTACCAGGTTCAAGTGGGATACGATGGGACAATAGGTTCGTTAAACCCATCTTCTCACCTGGTAAGGCAATTGCTCTACGGTGTTTATTCAATAGTTTCAACAACCGTCCGACTTCGTCTGGAAAGTCGGTAGAAGCTAAGTCTTTCTCTTCTACTGGTGGAATAGACTGGTCCGGTGGAGTGGATGGATCCTCCCCGGTTGAAATAGCACCGACCCACTGGTCAGGTGGCAACTCATCCTCAACCCGAATAGGGTAAGGGTAGTGAACAAGATCAACAATGATTGTATTGGCTCTGAGTCGAACACTGTGACCCAAGGTATTAGCGACAAGTAGAAATATCTTACTGTCTTGGACAGTATGTAAAGATGGCTCAACAAATAAACCCTTCACTCTGCAGGAATTACTGTCAACTAGGACATTGTCACCATCTGGAACATGGGGGACAACAACAGACACTCTAGTGAGGGCACTAGCTGCTACAGAGGTATCTTTCTGCAGACGACGTCGACAAGAGATGGCATTACTAATTTCAAATAGGTGTTTTCCGACAAGGCGTCCCCTGTGGAGAAACTACTACTTGAATTAGTCGGCATTGCCGAGATAGACTCAGTACTCGAGGTGGTCCGGGATACCTCCGGTACCTGAGTAGGCTGGGCACTATCTTGCATGTCTAAATTTGTTGAGGGTGGAACACAGACTTGAGTGACAGAATTTCCAGTGCCTGGCCGCTTGGCAACGCTACTAGGTAACATATCGGCTTGCAAGTACTTAATCCGGTCTGTAAACTCTGCAGCTGTATGGCAGACCTCGGATCCCAGTTGATAACCCCAAAATGGTACAACTAGGTCATCGATTTCTGCCTGCCATCGGTAAGGATCAAGCACAATTCGGAAATCTCTCATGGCAGCAAACCCGATTAGAAGGTCACCAGGGAAACTAATCTTATCAACGACAAGGAAAGAAGTGGTTAATTCTCTACCTTGGATAAAGAAGGTAAGAGTAGTCCGACCTCTGACACGTAATGGAGAACCCGCAACACCACGAAGGGTGGACACACGAGCTGGTTCTATGAGAAGGACATGTTTTAGCTGCTTATCTCTAAACAAACTAGGCCTGATGATATTGACTTGTGCCCCAGAATCCATAAACACCTGGACGGGTGCACCATACACGGATCCTTCTACTAAGGGACCCATATTTGCACTGGAACTAATATGCAAACAAGATGGCGGATTATCATCAGTAAAAGTTTGTTCCACCTCGTCTCCAAAAGTATCATCTTCCACTACTGGAATTTCATCAATAATTTCCTCAATTATCTCGTCTACAGAACAGTCATCAGCAGGGGAGATGGGGAGGGAAGGGGAGACTATCAAATCCTTTCCTCTCACGTTTCTTAAACGTCCTTTATTCCCTTACATTATTTATTAATTCTCTCTCTGTCTCTGTCTGTCTGTCTCTCTCTCTCTCTGACTTTCCCATGTACCCAATGTACTCTCTCGTCCCTTCTCTGTCCCTTGCTCTCTCCCTCTCTTTATTATTCCTCCCTTCATCCTCCACCCTTCTTTCTCTCATTATTCACTCTCTAACCGTTTTATCCCCACCTTTCTATTTCCTGCCTTTCTCATCTTTCTCCCTCTTCCTCTCTTTTTCTGCCTCTCTTTTTGTGTTTCTGTCTGTGTCTCTGTCCCTGTCTGTATATCTTTCTATTTCTGTCTGTATATATTTATATATATATATATATATATATATATATATATATATATATATATATATATATATATATATATATATTTGTCTTTCTGTCTGTCTCTCTCTCTCTCCCCTCCCTTCCTCATTTACCTTTTTTATCAACTCCTCTCCCTTTGTTCTCTATCTTCATCCAGCATTTCTCCCCTTTCCGTCTCTCTCTCTCTCTCTCTCTCTCTCTCTCTCTCTCTCTATTGATCCATCTCTACTCCTCTCTTATTTAAGTACTGTCAGTTTGCTATCGATACGCAACTTTCTGGCTGAGAGATAACATCCAGATTAACATTAACGCATTTACGCACACACGCATCCACGCACACAAGCGTACGCGTGTGCGTAACTACGCACGTACGGGCGAATGGACGCACACACCTACGAGTTCACGCACACGTATACTAACGCACGAACATACCCTTAACAGACCCAAGCGCACACACACACACAAACACACGAACAATTTACGGACGGAAATACATACACATACGGACTCGCACACACATTTATGGACACACGAACAGTATTACGCAGACACGAACATACTTAAGGACGCACGAACTGATCCTCAGTACTGTGAGGTGAAGCACAATGCTCGCGTTGATGTCGCCGCAGGGACATCAACGCGGGACATCAATATGGGACATCAACGAGGGCTCTTAAAAAAAGGAAATCCTGTTTCACTACATTATAAGAATTATATACAGCAGACAGGAAAGGGATGGACAAGTGTCAGACAGGAAAACTGTACTTCGTTTAAGGGTATTGTGGGATTTTATTAAGTGTATTAGGGTGTCATGCGTACGTGGCAGCCTGCGCTGCCACGTACGCAAACTTATAATAATAATAATAATAATAATAATAATAATAACAGTAATAATGATCAGACATCTTCACTAAGATATTTTTTAAATCATGTGTTCTGAGACATATATTGAGACATGTCTTCCAAGACATGTCTTCCAAGACATGTCTTCTAAGTGTTTGTACTGGTAGGGAGCGAGTACAATCCCCACCTCTTTTACCAAGTTCCTAGTGTTTAAGAAATGTTGGTAGTGCGGGAGAAGGTTTTTCCCTGGTGATCTGATCAAGCAGGTTGTGATGGTTAGCAACCTTCTCAAGGAGTGTAGTTTGCCAGCCCCACAAATTGCATGGAGAGTCTTTATTTATGGTGTGGTCGCTGGTTGGATGGTAGATAAAGTGTATGCGTGTGCGTGTACTCACCTAATTGTGGTTGCAGGGGTCGAGACTCAGCTCCTGTGTGTGTGTGTAGTTACATCATGTGTGATGGGGAGAGAGAAAGAGAGAGCACAGTGGCCAGGGTTGAAGCAGGAAGAATGTAAGATATGGCCAGTATGGCCCGAGGAACGGTCAGGATAATACTGAGAAGTTTAGAGGCGGTGGTGGTGGTGGGTGGCTTCAGGGTGTGGGCGGTGGGCGGACCATGGGCGTTCCCAGGGTGTTTGGGCGTGTACTCCCGCGGGAACTAATACACCCACTCTCACATACTCCGGTGTCTCTCCTCTTTAAGCACATAAACACTAGTTAAACCCGCACATGAATAGAGGACTCCCTGGAGAGGATAGTTAGGTATTCCTCAAGGGACACCTTCAGAGGATAGTTAGGTATACCTCAAGGGGCACCTTCAGAGGATAGTTGGGTATACCTCAAGGGGCTCCGTCAAAGGATAGTTAGGTATCCCTCAAGGGGTACCTTAAATGGATAGCTAGGTATCCCTTAAATGGCATCTTCATATAATAGGTATCCCTCAAGGGGTACCTTCAGAGGATAGGTATCCCTCAAGGGGTACCTTCAGAGGATAGGTATCTCTTAAGGGACACCTTCAAGTGGAAGACCTGAATTTTCTTCATTACTTTTCTTTTCTCGTTTTCTTCCAGGTTTCCGTTTTCGCTTCGTTCAGGAGAACGTCTCATCCGATCGGGTACAAATTTTCAACGCTGGTGTAGGGTAGCTAGGGCAAGATTCACGCAACTATGGGCCTGTGCGGGATGCCCTATGACTGAAGTCGGCGATCAATCAACCAGGTTTATAGAACAAAAGTTAGGGATAAGATAGGTCCCCTTAAAAATAACTTTGGGCATCTTACTGACAAGGAGAATGATATGTGCTCTATTTTTAATAATTATTTTCTCTCGGTTTTCACACAGGAAGACATTAATAATATCCCAGTAATTAATTTTTACAGAGGCCCAGAAGAAGATAAATTATGTAATATCACAGTCACTAGCGAAATGATTATGAAACAGCTGGACCGACTGAAACAAAATAAATCGCCGGGTCCTGATGAGCTTTTTGCAAGGGTTCTTAAGGAATGCAAAATGGAACTCTGTGAACCAATATCTAACATTTTTAATTTATCTCTTCAAACAGGTGTAGTGTCTGATATGTGGAAGATGGCTAATGTAATTCCTATTTTTAAAGCAGGGGACAAGTCACTACCGTCAAACTACCGCCCAATAAGCCTGACCTCAATTGTAGGCAAATTACTAGAGTCAATTATAGCTGATATTATTAGAAGCCATCTAGATAACCATAATTTGATTAATGATACCCAGCATGGATTCACGAGGGGCCGTTCCTGCCTATCTAATTTATTAACCTTCTTCAGTAAAGCTTTTGAGGCTGTTGATCACGATAAAGAATTCGATATTGTTTATTTAGACTTTAGTAAGGCTTTTGATAGAGTACCGCACCAGAGACTGTTAAAGAAAGTGGCAGCTCATGGCATTGGGGAAAAGTGCTGTCATGGATCGAGTCATGGCTCACCAATAGGAAGCAGAGAGTGTGCATAAATGGGGTTAAATCCGAATGGGGACTTGTAACAAGTGGTGTTCCACAGGGATCAGTCTTAGGCCCATTGTTATTTATAATATATATCAATGACCTTGATGAGGGAATTACTAGTGATATGAGCAAATTCGCGACGACACGAAGATAGGTAGGATAATTGATTCAAACATAGATGTCATAGAACTTCAGGAAGATTTAGACAAACTTAATTCGTGGTCAGAAAAGTGGCAGATGCAGTTCAATGTAGATAAATGCAAGGTTCTGAAGCTCGGAGTGTCCATAACCCAAGCACTTATAAGTTAAATAACGTAGAACTTAGCCATACAGATTGCGAGAAGGACTTGGGGGTGATGGTAAGCAGCAACCTTAAACCAAGACAGCAATGCCTAAGCGTACGTAATAAGGCAAATAGATTACTGGGATTTATATCAAGAAGTGTTAGCAACAGAAGTCCAGAGGTTATATTACAGCTTTATACATCATTAGTAAGGCCTCACCTAGATTACGCAGCTCAGTTCTGGTCTCCATATTACAGAATGGACATAAATTCGTTAGAAAACATTCAGCGTAGAATGACTAAATTAATACATAGCATTAGAAATCTTCCTTACGAAGAAAGATTGAAGACCCTAAAATTACATTCACTTGTAAGACGTAGAATGAGGGAGACATGATCGAGGTATACAAGTGGAAAATGGGTATTAACAAAGGGGATATAAATAAGGTCTTGAGGATATCTTCCAAGAGAGAACCCGCAATAATGGATTCAAGTTAGATAAGTTTAGATTTAGAAAGGATATAGGAAAGTATTGGTTTGGAAATAGGGTAGTTGATGAGTGGAACAGTCTGCCTAGTAGGGTTATTGAAGCTAGGACCTTGGGTAGTTTCAAAATTAGGTTGGATAAATTCATGAGTGAGAGGGGTTGGATTTGAGTGGGACTCGGCATGAGTGGTAGAATTGTCAAAGCTTATTTCTTGGGTAGCTTTGAAAATTGGGTTGAGCAAATATTCTGTTAGTGGGATGGATTGTGAAGGACCTGCCTAGTATGGGCCAACAGGCCTGCTGCAGTGTTCCTCCTTTCTTATGTTCTTATGTTCTTATGTTGTGTGGGGTAAGCCTGCGGTCTGCTGGCAGGGATAGCCTGGTTGAAGAACTATGGTATAACCTCTGGCCCTCTGCTGCTTATATTTCTTGATATAAATCCCAGCAATCTGTTAACTTTATTACACACGCTTAGGCACTCTTGTCTTAGCTTCCGATTTCTGCTCACAATACCTTTATACCTTTGATGTGTTTCGAGAGTTTTTCTATTACTGGAGGCCGGCCATGGGTCAGGTTCGTCTTGTGCTTGCCTGGTCAATCAAACTGTTGCTGCTAGTAGCCTTCTGACCCACATCCATTACAGCCTGGTTGATCTGCCACCTGGTGAAGATGCTTGTCCAGTTTCCTCTTGAAGACTTATACACTTGTCCCAGCAGTGTTTCTGATATTTTCTGGTAAGATGTTGAATAGTCTGGGGCCACGGATGTTGATACAGTGTTCCCTTATTGTGCCCACCGCACCCCTACTTTTCACTGGGTTTATTTTGCACTTTGTAATAGTCTTACATCTTTCTTTAAGACTCGACCAAGTCCCGTTTCTTCCGTTAAGAAACTATAATTTCTTTCATCTTTCTTTCAGAGGAGATAAAGTCTTGCTTCTGGCGGTAAGAGTGAACTTTCCCAGGGTTGAGTGCGGCAGTAACTTTATGCACTCATGAATAAGCTTCAAGTTTAATTAGTGGAACAAGTTGGTCTGATTCTCCAGTGTTCAGATTTTTCTCAGAGTTTGATGCAAATTTTGTAGAGCGGAGTCTGTGAGGTTTAGACAGCACAGGTGGAGAGGTGCGTGGTGGTGGAGGACGACGTGGTAGGGGGAGACAGCACGTCAGGATGAAGCAGCGGAGACTGTGAGGCTTAGACAGCACAGGTGGAGAGGTGCGTGGTGGTGGTGGACGTGGTAGGAGGAGGCAGCACGTCAGGATGAAGGGGTGGGGAAGGTACCACGTCAGAATGAAGGGGTGGGGCAGGTACCACCTCAGAATGAAGGGGTGGGGAAGGTACCACGTCAGGATGAAGGGGTGGGAGAAGGTAGCAAGTCAGAGTGAAGTTGGTGGAGGGAGGTGGGTAGGTGGGTTAATGACTGTTTGGTGTGTGTCAACAAAGCCGGGTATACCAATCTGGACTCGACGCCTCATGGCCAGGAAAAAGGCCAACTTTTCACACCTAGAATTCCAGGCTCTGACCATTTCTTTGTGGCACCTTTGGCACCTTTTCCTTCGTGGCAGTTGATATTCCTCAGTAAGGTGGTGCTGACTACACTGCACGTCTACAGCTCTGGTCCGGGGAATCCAGCCTAGCTTGCTTGGAGAGGGTTTCTGGGATCAACGCCCCCGCGGCCCGGTCTGTGACCAGGCCTCGTGGTGGATTAGAGCCTGATCAACCAGGCTGTTACTGTTGGCCGCACGCTGGCGTAGCTGATGAACGTTTAATGGAATATCCTGGTCCACACCCCTCACATTAGACCCTGGTCCACACCATCACACTACACACTGGTCCACACCCCTCACATTAGACCCTGGTCCACACCATCACACTACACACTGGTCCACACCCCTCACATTACACCCTGGTCCACACCATCACACTACACATTGGTACACACCATCACACTACACACTGGTCCACACCATCACACTACACATTTGTACACACCATCACACTACACACTGGTCCACACCATCACACTACACACTGGTCCACATCATCACACTACACACTGGTCCACATCATCACACTACACACTGGTCCACACCATCACACTACACCCTGGTCCACACCATCACACTACACACTGGTCCACATCATCACACTACACACTGGTCCACATCATCACACTACACACTGGTCCACACCATCACACTACACACTGGTACACACCATCATACTACACACTGGTCCACACCATCACACTACACACTGGTCCACACCATCACACTACACCCTGGTCCACACCATCACACTACACACTGGTACACACCATCACACTACACACTGGTCCACACCATCACACTACACACTGGTCCACACCATCACACTACACACTGGTACACACCATCACACTACACACTTGTCCACACCATCACACTACACCCTGGTCCCCACCATCACACTACACACTGGTACACACCATCACACTACACACTGGTCGACACCATCACACTACACACTGGTCCACACCATCACACTACACACTGGTCCACACCATCACACTACACACTGGTCCACACCATCACACTACACACTGGTCCACACCATCACACTACACACTGGTCCACACCATCACACTACACACTGGTCCACACCATCACACTACACACTGGTCCACACCATCACACTACACACTGGTCCACACCATCACACTACACCTCGGACAATAAAGGGGGTAATAAAAATGTGAAGGGGAACCAACGACCTCACATTTCTGTTGCTGTGACGCACTGCTAGTTCTGTGACGCACTGCTAGTCCTGTGACGCACTGCTAGTTCTGTGACGCACTGCTAGTTCTGTTACGCACTGCTAATCCTGTGACGCACTGCTAGTCTTGTGACTCACTGCTAGTCCTGTGACGCACTGCTAGTCCTGTGACGCACTGCTAGTTCTGTTACGCACTGCTAGTCCTGTGACTCACTGCTAGTCCTGTGACGCACTACAAGCTTGTGAAGCACCACCAAGATGGCGACGCATTTGTAAACTGAAGTCTCGGTAGAACGTCTTGGAATCTGCATAAGACCATCTTTCATAGCCAGATGAAGCAGGTGGTTGATGCCAGCAGCAACCAGTCCAACGTATGCCCCACAGCCAGGCTGATGAGGATCTAACCTGAGGCACTTATCAAGTTCCCTCGTGAAGACAGTTAGGGGGTGGTTAATATTCCTTAGATATAAAGCAAGGTTAAGAGTCTTGGTCTCTTTGTAATGTCTGGAGAGCGGTTGTTAATAAGTCTTGGTCCCTTTACAATGTATGAAGGGAGGGAAGTTAAAAGTCTTGGTCCCTTTAAACTTATTGAATTTTCTATTGGTGTGCTCACTGGATTTCTGTTTATCGCTGGGAGTATTTTGTACCCTCTGCCAAGCCTCTTGCTTCTTAGGGAGTGATTTCTGTGAGCAGATTTGGAGCTAGTCCCTCCTGAACCTCCCTTTCTTCAACCTTCAGTCCTCCCCCCCTCTCAAACATCCTCCCTACTGACTCCTCCTCCACGAGGAGGATGTGGAGGAGAAGCGATAATAAGGAGGAGGGGTATTCTTTCCCATGATTTGACCAGGGAAGGCAGGAGGAAGGTAGGCAGGTCTAGGGAAGGTAATGACCACTAAGAGTGGGGGGGACTGGTTGCCATACAGGGTAAGGGGATGTGGGGAGTGATGACCATTAAGGGTTGGAAATGGTGGGTAAAGGTTGTCCAATGTTATCTTAGCTCAGACAGGTCCATTAACCCTCAATCTCCATCACCCTACAACACTTTGCAGTGTTTGTATATATCAACACTGACAGATGGTACCATATCACCGCTATGTATGTGTTGTTACACTGACAGATGGTACATTATCACCGCTTTGTATGTGTTGTTACACTGACAGATGGTACCATATAACCGCTTTGTATGTTGTTACACTAACAGATGGTACCATATCACCGATATGTATGTTGTCTTACACTGACAGAAGGTACCACAACACTTACACTGACAAGGTACCACAACACTGTTACACTGACAGATTGTACCACAACACTGTTACACTGACAGATTGTACCACAACACTGTTACACTGACAGAAGGTACCACAACACTGTACACTGACAGAAGTTACCACAACACTGTTACACTGACAGATTGTACCACATAGGGAGGTGCCACCCCGAGTACTGACTAGGGACCCACATCCTCAGACAATAAACGTTACTTCAGGAAAAACTCAGGTTTCTCCTACCACCACCTAATGGATATACTTCTTAATTTTTTATTTAAAACAAAAACAAAACAAAATATATTAAAAAAACACTATAATGAGAAAAACACGCATAACACCACAAAGACGGCCGACTTGTTGAAAAAAAAAAAATTATATATATATATATATATATATATATATATATATATATATTACTATCGCATTTGCTTTGTCTGTTTCGTAAGGTGAAGTCTAGAATCTTTCCTTAATTCATGGTATAACTTAACAAATCTTTGATGACAATTGTGTTGTAGAAGTCTGAGCAAAGCTCCAGGGTAGCATAGTGGCTCCACGCCAGGGTAGCATGGTGGCTCCACGCCAGGGTAGCATGGTGGCTCCACGCCAGGGTAGCATGGTGGCTCCACGCCAGGGTACCTCAGTACCCGAGGTTCCGTGTTGCTCGACAATGGGTTTGATGTCATTGACTTTGTCGCGTCTAGCATACGTCCTTCTGACGTATGACAGATGAGACCATGGAGCCTAAATTGATCAGCTGACGCCCTGCCACAGATGCACGTGTTTGGTGAGTATAGGGGCGGTTAGGCGACGAGCTGCACCAGTCAAGTGGCCCGAAGGTCGAAGCGAGTGCCCAAGCAGGAATTAGGGACAGCGAAAGAAAATCTCCAGAATGCTATGCCTTTACCGGAGGATAGGAGCTTTGTCCTTTCCAGAGGCTCTGTTAAGCATTGTTTGGCGTTGTCCCAAAGGAAAAAGAACCCAGGAATATACACCAAGTATACCAAAGGTACTTAAATTGCTTTGTAATAATGATAATTTATTCACACCTGCAAAGGTTTTCAGGTATAACTATATCATAAAGTACACATTAATACTAAAATAATATTAATAACTCTAAATGGTAGCGTTACATAAAGGATTTATTTTCAACTTAGCGTCTGTCAAGGAATTTGAGAGAGGTGGTCTGGGAGATGAGACACAGGTGGTCTGGGAGACCAGACACAGGTGGTCTGGGAGATGAGACACAGGTGGTCTGGGAGACCAGACAGAGGTGGTCTGGGAGATGAGACACAGGTGGTCTGGAAGACCAGACAGAGGTGGTCTGGGAGACCAGACAGAGGTGGTCTGGGAGATGAGACACAGGTGGTCTGGGAGACCAGACAGAGGAGGAGACACAGTGTGTTGACTAAGTGAACAGTGACAGCAGTATGTAATTAAAACAGTTAAGACGTGACCTACTGTTATTGTTGTTCGTGTTGCTTTTTTTGCTAATAAATATATACATTCAATGGCCAGTTTATTAGGTACACCCTTCTAGTACCGGGCTGAACTTCCCCCTCCTTCCCCTTTGCTCCCAGAATAGCCTGACTTCTTCGTGGCATGGATTCAAGAAGGTGCTGGAAACATTCCTTTGAGATTCTGGTCCATGCTGACATGATAGCATCACACAGTGTCTACGGATCTGTCGGCTGCACATTCATGCTGCGAATCTCCCGTTCCACTACATTCCAAAGGTTTAAGAAAAATTTTGAGCCTACCATCTGCAAGTTGCAGCAAAAATCGCGATTCGTGAGACCAGACGAAGGTTTTCCAATCTTCATCTGTCCAGTTTTACTAAGTATGTGCCCAATGTAGCATCACTCTCCTCTTCTTATCTGACAGGAGTGGAAGCCGATGTGGTCTTCTGGTGGTGTAACCCATCCACTTGAAGGTTCCATGTGTTCAGAGATGCTCTTGTGCATATCACTCTTGTAGCACGTGGTTGTTTGAGATGCTGGCACCTTTAACAAGTTTGGTCATTCTTATCTGACCTCTCTTATTATCAAGGCATTTTCGCCAACAGAACAGGATGCTTTAGTGTTTTACACAATGTAAACACTAGACATTGTCGTGCATGAAGATCCCAGGAGATCAGCAGTTTGTGAGATACTCAAGCCAGCCCGTCTGTCTGGCACCAACCAACATTCCACGCTCAAAGTCACTTACATCACATTTCTTCTCCATTCTGATGTTCACTCTCAACAACAACTGAAACTCAGTCGGTCTGTAAGGCATTACTGTAAATTCATCAGGAGGCGCTAAACCCGTATGGGTCAGGGCTTGGTAAGTGGAGGTAACCAGGTTTGATCCGAGGGAAGCACCACGGCTCTTCCTTCCCATCTCGAGGAACAATTAACCCGAAATTACCGACAAAGTCACCCCATCTGAGGGGACAGAAGGGAAGGAAGGAGGGGGAGGAGAGGGGATGAAGAGGGGAGGAAGAGAAGGAGGGATGAAGAGGAAGGGGGGAGGGAAGGTGGGGAGGGAGGGAGGGTGATGACCAGTTAGGGATGAAGGGAGAGAATAAATGATTGTGGGAACGTGTTCCACTGACGCCGCCAGCCCTACCATGGGCCAACCCACGGTGTAAGACAACCCACGGTGCAAGCCAACCCATGGTGCAAGCCAACCCACGGTGTAAGACAACCCACGGTGCAAGCCAACCCACGGTGCAAGCCAACCCACGGTGTAAGACAACCCACAGTACAAGACAACCCATGGTGCAAGCCAACCCACCTTACAAGCCAACCCACGGTGTAAGACAACCCACAGTACAAGACAACCCACGGTGCAAGCCAACTCACGGTGCAAGCCAACCCACGGTGCAACCCAACCCACGGTGCAAGCAAACCTACGATGTAAGCAAACCTACGGTGTAAACGAACCCACAGTGTAAATGAACCCACGGTATAAACGAACCCACGGTGTAAACGAACCCACGGTGTAAACGAACCCACGGTGTAAACGAACCCACGGTGTAAACGAAACCACGGTGTAAACGAACCCACGATGTAAATGAACCCACGGTGTAAACGAACCCACGATGTAAATGAACCCACGGTGTAAACGAACCCACGGTGTAAACGAACCCACGGTGTAAACGAACCCACGATGTAAATGAACCCACAGTGTAAACGAACCCACGGTGTAAACGAACCCACGGTGTAAACGAACCCACGATGTAAACGAACCCACGGTGTAAATGAACCCACGGTGTAAACGAACCCACGGTGTAAACGAACCCACGGTGTAAACGAACCCACGGTGTAAACGAACCCACGGTGTAAACGAACCCACGGTGTAAACGAACCCACGGTGTAAATGAACCCACGGTGTAAGTGAACCCACGGTGTAAACGAACCCACGGTGTAAACGAACCCACGGTGTAAACGAACCCACGATGTAAACGAACCCACGGTGTAAATGAACCCACGGTGTAAACGAACCCACGGTGTAAACGAACCCACGGTGTAAATGAACCCACGGTGTAAACGAACCCACGGTGTAAACAGGTGGAGTATGTGGTGTGTACCTCGCACGGACCAGCGGTGTGAAGATCGATGGTGAGAGAGAGAGGAGAGAGAGAGAGAGAGAGAGAGAGAGAGAGAGAGAGAGAGAGAGAGAGAGAGAGAGAGAGAGAGAGAGAGAAAGAGAGAGAGAGAGAGAGAGAGAGAGAGAGAAAGAGAGAGAGACAGACAGACAGACAGCAAGAGACAGAAAGAGAGAGACAGAGAGAGATTCTCATACATAATTTTGTTAGTAAACACATCCCCTACCAATATGCCCCTCAACCCCCTCCTAGGGTGACGAGTGACAGCATGCAGTTCACAATCGTCAGAACCCGGGCTCGATTCCCGGGCGGGGCGACATGTGTAAGTAGGTATGCTCACGCTCGACTGCGTGCCGCTAGCACCAACAGCCTGATTGATAAGGTTATTAACCAGAAGGTAACACCTCGCATGCTTGCAAGGTGCTTGATCAACTAGGCTGTAGGTCATGCATAGAACTGTAAGGTGCAGACACTAAGACCACCGCCACAACACAACCACACAACACAACCACACAACACAACCACACAACACAACCACACAACACAACCACACAACCAACACAACCACACAACACAACCACCACAACACCACCAACACAACACAACCAACACAACACAACCAACACAACACAACCAACACAACACAACCAACATAACACCAACACCACCAACACAACACCAACACCACAACACCACAACAACACAACACCAACACCACAACACAACCAACACAACACCAACACAACACAACCAACATAACACCAACACCACAACACCACCAACATAACACCAACACAACTCCAACACCACCAACACAACACAACCAACATAACACCA
This sequence comes from Cherax destructor, assembly GCA_009830355.1. NCBI lineage: Eukaryota > Metazoa > Arthropoda > Malacostraca > Decapoda > Parastacidae > Cherax > Cherax destructor. Next base: position 238,418 of record WNWK01000499.1, read on the forward strand.
ACACCACAACACCACCAACACAACACAACCAACATAACACCAACACCACAACACCACCAACATAACACCAACACCACAACACCACCAACACAACACCACCAACATAACACCAACACCACAACACCACCAACATAACACCAACACCACCAACACAACACCACCAACACAACACCACCAACACAACACCACCAACATAACACCAACACCACCAACACAACACCACCAACACAACACCACCAACACAACACCACCAACATAACACCAACACCACAACACCACCAACATAACACCACCAACACAACACCACCAACATAACACCAACACCACCAACACAACACCAACACCACCAACACAACACCACCAACACAACACCAACACCACAACACCAACACCACAACACCAACACCACAACACCACCAACACAACACCACCAACACAACACCACCAACACAACACCACCAACACAACACCACCAACACAACACCACCAACACAACACCACCAACACAACACCACCAACACAACACCACCAACACAACACCACCAACATAACACCAACACCACAACACCACCAACACAACACCACCAACACAACACCACCAACACAACACCACCAACACAACACCACCAACACAACACCACCAACATAACACCAACACCACCAACACAACACCACCAACATAACACCACCAACACAACACCACCAACATAACACCAACACCACCAACACAACACCACCAACATAACACCACCAACACAACACCACCAACATAACACCAACACCACCAACACAACACCAACACCACCAACACAACACCACCAACACAACACCAACACCACAACACCAACACCACAACACCAACACCACAACACCACCAACACAACACCACCAACACAACACCAACACTCACAACACCAACACAACACCACCAACACAACACCACCAACACAACCACTGGTCAAAGCAACACACGGTTCCTGACACGATACTTAACATTCGTCAACATTATACATAATAAACTCAACACATGACAATTTACTGCTGATCTAGCACTGACACCTGTCATTATCCAGTACTAACACCTGTCATTATCCAGTACTAACACCTGTCATTATCCAGTACTAACACCTGTCATTATCCAGTACTGACACCTGTCATTATCCAGTACTAACACCTGTCATTATCCAGTGCTAACACCTGTCATTATCCAGTACTAACACCTGTCATTATCCAGTACTAACACCTGTCATTATCCAGTACTAACACCTGTCATTATCCAGTGCTAACACCTGTCATTATCCAGTACTAACACCTGTCATTATCCAGTGCTAACACCTGTCATTATCCAGTGCTAACACCTGTCATTATCCAGTACTGACACCTGTCATTATCCAGTACTAACACCTGTCATTATCCAGTACTAACACCTGTCATTATCCAGTACTAACACCTGTCATTATCCAGTACTAACACCTGTCATTATCCAGTACTAACACCTGTCATTATCCAGCTAACACCTGTCATTATCCAGTACTAACACCTGTCATTATCCAGTACTAACACCTGTCATTATCCAGTACTAACACCTGTCATTATCCAGTACTAACACCTGTCATTATCCAGTACTAACACCTGTCATTATCCAGTACTAACACCTGTCATTATCCAGTACTAACACCTGTCATTATCCAGTACTAACACCTGTCATTATCCAGTACTAACACCTGTCATTATCCAGTCTAACACCTGTCATTATCCAGTACTAACACCTGTCATTATCAGTCTAACACCTGTCATTATCCAGTGCTAACACCTGTCATTATCCAGTACTAACACCTGTCATTATCCAGTACTAACACCTGTCATTATCCAGTACTAACACCTGTCATTATCCAGTACTAACACCTGTCATTATCCAGTACTAACACCTGTCATTATCTAGTAGTAACACCTGTCATTATCCAGCGCTAACACCTGCCATTATCCAGCGCTAACACCTGACATTATCCAGCGCTAACACCTGTCATAATCCAGCGCTCACACCTGACATTATCTAGCGCTAACACCTGCCAATATCCAGCGCTAACACCTGCCATTATCCAGCGCTAACACTGCAGCCGGGCAAGAAAAAACCCGAGGATGTACAATTGTGAATTAATGTGACCGGGAATAAACCAATAAACCTTCTCTACTGGAAAATTACTTTAGTGACACACATAAACCCAGTTCTTCCCCAGAACCCCCCCTAGGAGGGGGTGTTTGTGACACCACACACACGCACACACACACGCACGCGCACACACACACGCGCACACACGCACGTACACACACACACGCGCGCACACACGCACACACACACACACACACACACTCACCTACTGGAGTTTTATGACAAGGTAACAGAAGTAAGACACGAGAGAGAGGGGTGGATAGACTGCATTTTCTTGGACTGCAAGAAGGCGTTCGACACAGTTCCTCACAAGAGGTTAATGCAAAAGCTAGAGGATCAGGCACACGTAACAGGAAAGGCACTGCAATGGATCAGAGAATATCTGATATGGAGGCAACAACGAGTCATGGTACGTGACGAGGTGTCAGAGTGGGCACCTGTGACGAGTAGGGTTCCACAAGGGTCAGTCCTAGGACCTGTACTGTTTTTGGTATATGTGAATGACATAACGGAAGGGATAGACTCAGAAGTGTCCCTGTTTGCAGATGATGTGAAGTTAATGAGAAGAATTAAATCAGTCGAGGATCAGGCAGGACTACAAAGAGACCTGGACAGGCTACAAGCCCGGTCCAGTACTGGCTCCTTGAATTTAACCCTGCCAAATGTAAAGTCATGAAGATCGAGGAAGGGCAAAGAAGACCGCAGACAGAGTATAGTCTAGGTGGCCAAAGACTGCAAACCTCACTCAAGGAAAAAGATCTTGGGGTGAGTATAACACCGAGCACATCTCCTGAGGCACACATCAATCAGATAACTGCTGCAGCATACGGGCGGCTGGCAAACCTAAGAATAGCGTTCCAATACCTCACTAAAGAATCATTCAAGACTCTGTACACCATATACGTCAGGCCCATACTGGAGTATGCAGCACCAGTTTGGAACCCACACCTGTTCAAGCACGTCAAGAAATTAGAGAAAGTGCAAAGGTTTGCAACAAGACTAGTCCCAGAGCTAAGGGGATTGTCCTACGAAGAAAGGTTAAGAGAAATCGGCCTGACGACACTAGAGGACAGGAGGGTTAGGGGAGACATGATAACGACATATAAAATACTGCGAGGAATAGATAAGGTGGACAGAGACAAGATGTTCCAGAGAGGGGACACAGAAACAAGGGGTCACAATTGGAAGTTGAAGACTCCTATGAGTCAAAGGGATGTTAGGAAGTATTTCTTCAGTCATAGAGTTGTCAGGAAGTGGAATAGCCTAGAAAGTGACGTAGTGGAGGCAGGAACCATACATAGTTTTAAGACGAGGTTTGATAAAGCTCATGGAGCAGGGAGAGAGAGGACCTAGTAGCAATCAGTGAAGAGGCGGGGCCAGGAGCTATGAATCGACCCCTGCAACCACAACTAGGTGAGTACAAATAGGTGAGTACACACGCACCCACACACACGCAGCGCGCAGCACACACACACACACACACGGCCAGTGAAGAGGCGGGGCCAGGAGCTATGAATCGACCCCTGCAACCACAACTAGGTGAGTACAAATAGGTGAGTACACACGCACCCACACACACGCACGCGCGCGCACGCACACACACACACACACGGCCAGTGAAGAGGCGGGGCCAGGAGCTATGAATCGACCCCTGCAACCACAACTAGGTGAGTACACACACAATAAACTTAAAAAAACGCAATCAATATACCTGAGTATACTTCTGAAGTTGAAGAACTTGTCTTTGATTACTACTTCCAAGGGTTGACCAGGGTAGAACCAGACGAGCCTGGCCCATGGCCGGGCTCCGGGAGTAGAAAGACTCGAAACTCATCAGAGGTATACCACAGGCTTTTGAAGATGTCTTTGTATACTTGAAGGAAAGTTAACAGCCGGCTGGTATTGAATATCTCATGAGAAAGGACTGTGATAGCACTCTAGACAGCCATTAGCCCTCCACCAGGGCCACAGAAGAGTGGTGGCCATGGATGTTGGCCACATCCACTGAGTTCATACAAAAAAAAAAAAAATACAGGAACAGTGTGTGAATGTTGGGGAGTGAGTTTTATGTTGAAGCAGTTGTATATAGTGGCAGTGTTATCCTGCACTACCCACACATTCACTCACCACCCCAACAACCTTCACACTACCCCAGTAACCTTCACTCACCACCCCAGGAACCTTCACTCACCACCCCAGTAACCTTCACACTACCCCAGTAACCTTCACTCACCACCCCAGCAACCTTCACACTACCCCAGTAACCTTCACTCACCACCCCAGGAACCTTCACACTACCCCAGCAACCTTCACTCACCACCCCAGCAACCTTCACACTACCCCAGTAACCTTCACTCACCACCCCAGCAACCTTCACACTACCCCAGCAACCTTCACTCACCACCCCAGCAACCTTCACAACACTACCCCAGTAACCTTCACACTACCCCAGTAACCTTCACTCACCACCCCAGTAACCTTCACACTACCCCAGTAACCTTCACACTACCCCAGCAACCTTCACTCACCACCCCAGCAACCTTCACACTACCCCAGTAACCTTCACACTACCCCAGTAACCTTCACACTACCCCAGTAACCTTCACTCACCCCCCCAGTAACCTTCACACTACCCCAGCAACCTTCACTCACACCCCAGCAACCTTCACACTACCCCAGTAACCTTCACACTACCCCAGTAACCTTCACTCACCACCCCAGTAACCTTCACACTACCCCAGCAACCTTCACTCACCACCCCAGCAACCTTCACACTACCCCAGCAACCTTCACTCACCACCCCAGTAAAGATGGCAACTAAGCCAAACTAGCTTTGATGAGTGGGGTAACAAGCCATTACAAAGACCTGCTCAGGCCACCCCGAGGCTTGGTCTCCCCCTGATGACCACCTGGTCAACCAGGTTGTTAGCATTAGCGACCTGCAGCCAGGTGCCAGACCAGGCTTCCTGACTGATGGTCTGATCAAGCAGACTACTGGTGCTGGCAGCAGACATACCCACGGTACAACAGGGTGGTACAAATCAAAACTGAGTAAACCTACCCTCACGGAGGTGACTTGAAGGGTTCTTGATCCAGGGAATTGGAGGTATCCTTCCCTTGGATCAAACCTGTTTATCACCCATTCCCCATGTGCTGCTTGGTCCCTAAAGTACTTGATAAAAAACAATAATTTTTAAATATAATAATAATAATCATAATAATAATAATAATAATAATAATAAAATAATAATAATAATAATAATAATAATAATAATAATAATAACAGTAGATCAGCGGTGGAAACCGAGTTAAAAATTTAACAGGATTTATTTATATCTCAATAAAAAGAAAAAACCTGAAGCTTCGAAACACACACACACACACACTATAAAAATCTCGTAGGATCATTCAATACCACACGATGGGGTTGGAATCACCCTTCTTTCCCCTCCCTCACCCCAACATCCCTCTCCCCATCATCATCCCCCTCCTCCTCCTCCCCCTCCCCATCAATACGAGTACCATTGATGCAAATATTATGACCATACGATCGATCAGACACTCAGGATCTGATAGTTTGATGAGACTCATCTGAGCACCACAATTACATGATGGGTTGAACTTGTTCACCAGGAGTCTGGATGACAGCTGTGTTGAACTGTTGTTCACCAGGACTCTGGATGACAGCTGTGTTGAACTGTTGTTCACCAGGACTCTGGATGACAGCTGTGTTGAACTTGTTCACCAGGAGTCTGGATGACAGCTGTGTTGAACTGTTGTTCACCAGGACTCTGGATGACAGCTGTGTTGAACTGTTGTTCACCAGGAGTCTGGATGACAGCTGTGTTGAACTGTTGTTCACCAGGACTCTGGATGACAGCTGTGTTGAACTGTTGTTCACCAGGACTCTGGATGACAGCTGTGTTGAACTGTTGTTCACCAGGAGTCTGGATGACAGCTGTGTTGAACTTGTTCACCAGGAGTCTGGATGACAGCTGTGTTGAACTGTTGTTCACCAGGACTCTGGATGACAGCTGTGTTGAACTGTTGTTCACCAGGACTCTGGATGACAGCTGTGTTGAACTGTTGTTCACCAGGAGTCTGGATGACAGCTGTGTTGAACTGTTGTTCACCAGGAGTCTGGATGACAGCTGTGTTGAACTGTTGTTCACCAGGATTCTGGATGACAGCTGTGTTGAACTGTTGTTCACCAGGAGTCTGGATGACAGCTGTGTTGAACTGTTGTTCACCAGGAGTCTGGATGACAGCTGTGTTGAACTGTTGTTCACCAGGACTCTGGATGACAGCTGTGTTGAACTGTTGTTCACCAGGAGTCTGAATGACAGCTGTGTTGAACTGTTGTTCACCAGGACTCTGGATGACAGCTGTGTTGAACTTGTTCACCAGGAGTCTGGATGACAGCTGTGTTGAACTGTTGTTCACCAGGAGTCTGGATGACAGCTGTGTTGAACTTGTTCACCAGGAGTCTGGATGACAGCTGTGTTGAACTGTTGTTCACCAGGAGTCTGGATGACAGCTGTGTTGAACTGTTGTTCACCAGGACTCTGGATGACAGCTGTGTTGAACTTATTCACCAGGAGTCTGGATGACAGCTGTGTTGAACTGTTGTTCACCAAGACTCTGGATGACAGGTGGGTATGGTGTTTCTTGTTAGCTGATACCAGGTGTTCCCACTTCCCGGGTACCACTGATGTTCCCACTACCTGGGTACCACTGGTGTTCCCACTACCTGGGTACCACTGATGTTCCCACTACCTGGGTACCACTGGTGTTCCCACTACCCGGGTACCACTGATGTTCCCACTACCTAGGTACCACTGATATTCCCACTACCTGGGTACCACTGGTGTTCCCACTACCCGGGTACCACTGATGATCCCATTACCTGGGTACCACTGATGTTCCCACTACCTAGGTACCACTGATGTTCCCTCTACCTAGGTACCACTGATGTTCCCTCTACCTAGGTACCACTGATATTCCCACTACCTGGGTACCACTGGTGTTCCCACTACCTGGGTACCACTGATGTTCCCACTACCTGGGTACCAATGGTGTTCCAACTACCTGGGTACCACTGATGTTCCCACTACCTAGGTACCACTGGTGTTCCCACTACCTCGGTACCACTGATGTTCCCACTACCTAGGTACCACTGATGTTCCCTCTACCCCGGTACCACTGATGTTCCCACTACCTGGGTACCACTGATGTTCCCACCACTAGGTACCACTGATGTTCCCACTACCTGGGTACCACTGATGTTCCCACTACCTGGGTACCAATGGTGTTCCCACTACCTGGGTACCACTGATGTTCCCACTACCTAGGTACCAGTGGTGTTCCCAATACCTGGGTACCACTGATGTTCCCACTACCTAGATACCCCTGATGTTCCCACTACCTGGGTACCACTGAAGTTCCCACTACCTGGGTACCACTGATGTTCCCACTACCTAGGTACCACTGATGTTCCCACTACCTAGGTACCACTGGTGTTCCCAATACCTGGGTACCACTGATGTTCCCACTACCTAGGTACCACTGATGTTCCCACTACCTGGGCACCACTGATGTACCCACTACCTGGGTACCACTGATGTTCCCACTATCTGGGTACCACTGGTATTCCCACTACCCCGGTACCAATGGTTTTCCCACTACCTGGGTACCACTGGTGTTCCCACTACCTGGGTACCAATGGTGTTCCCACTTCCCGGGTACCAATGGTGTTCCCACTACCCAGGTACCAATGGTGTTCCCACTACCTGGGTACCACTGATGTTCCCACTACCTGGGTACCACTGATATTCCCACTACCTGGGTACAACTGATGTTCCCACTACCTGGGTACCACTGATATTCCCACTACCTGGGTACAACTGATGTTCCCACTACCTGGGTACCACTGATGTTCCCACTACCTGGGTACCACTGATGTTCCCACTACCCGGGTAAGACTAGTGTCACCACTACCCGGGTACTAGTGTCACCACTACCCGGGTACCATTAGTGTCATCACTACCCGGGTACCACTAGTGTCACCACTACCCGGGTACCACTAGTGTCACCACTACCCGGGTACCACTAGTGTCACCACTACCCGGGTACCACTAGTGTCACCACTACCCGGGTACCACTAGTGTTTTCACTACCCGGGTACCACTAGTGCCACCACTACCCGGGCTCTACTAGAAAAAACCGCTCATTAACTTAACCGCCAAATATCGATTTCCCGCCAAATATAATTTTCCCTTTAAATATCTTCCCGCCAAATATCCTTTTCCCGCCAAATATCGCCCCTTTCCAAATACATTAGCGCGGGAAAGCCTTGGCGCCAGAATTCACGAAGCTAAACACTTCGGAGCGCCAATGGAAGCTCTGCCTGTTAATTAACTCTTAATTGCTCCTTAATTGTCAGTGGATTTCACTCATGAAACACACGGGAGTCAGCTGGTCTCGGAGACGGGTCGAAATGTCGCACTGCCGACAGTGCTGAGGGCGAAACACTCACTTGAGCAAAACGTACACGAATGCATGTGCTTGGGACTCCTTTGGCGGAGACGTTTCGATCAATGGACCTTGATCACTTTCAACACATGTGTTTGTAGTGATAAAGATTTAAGATGTGACGATGTTTCGGTCCTGGACCGGACCGAAACGTTTTCTATTATGTCCTAGTGTTTGCTTAGGTGTTTTTCTAAATGAACTTGTCGGTATTTATTACCAAGGTTTATACCATAAAGACTGAGGTAATCAGTCCCCTCAGCCTGGAGTCGAGGTAATCAGTCCCTCAGCCTGGAGTCGAGGTAATCAGTCCCTCAGCCTGGAGTCGAGGTAATCAGTCCCTCAGCCTGGAGTCGAGGTAACACCTCACCTGGAGTCACGAATGCAGTCGCCCTTTGGCGAGAGTCGAGGTCAATCTGTCCTCAGCCTGGTCGAGTGTAAAATTCGAGTCCTCAGCCTGGAGTCGAGTTAATAGTCCCCTAGCCTGGGTCGAGGGTAATCAGTTTCCTCAGCCTGGAGTCGAGGTAATCAGTCCCTCAGCCTGGAGTCGAGGTAATCAGTCCCTCAGCCTGGAGTCGAGGTAATCAGTCCCTCAGCCTGGAGTCGAGGTAATCAGTCCCTCAGCCTGGAGTCGAGGTAATCAGTCCCCTCAGCCTGGAGTCGAGGTAATCAGTCCCCTCAGCCTGGAGTCGAGGTAATCAGTCCCCTCAGCATGGAGTCGAGGTAATCAGTCCCCTCAGCATGGAGTCGAGGTAATCAGTCCCTTTTTCAAGAATCTCTGTACCATTTATCTACAAATACACGAGTGTCCTTATCCATCAAGTTGTCATTTGACTTCTTACTACACAAGATTCGCTTTGCAACACACAAGCTTTGACCGAGACAACTTTTCGCTCTGTTAGAGCGGTATGGCTTCATAAACCTCTAACAGAGCGAAACGTTGTCCTAGCAAAAGCTTGTTCCGCAACATGTCTTTGGTAGGAAGCAAAGACTGAAGGATTGACGACCGGGATGCGTAAGACATAAGAACATAAGAATGGAGGAACACTGCCGAAGGCTTACTGGCCCAGATGGACCTGACTGCTTACTTCCACTAGTGAATCCCGTCCCCTACAAAAGCTTCGAGATCTTTCATCCCACCTTCGACACATCAGCTTCATATCGCCCCAGACCATGGAGATGAAGTCTTCTCCAGCTCTTTATACAGGGAATTCTTCACTTGCCTAACTTTAGGCATGACCTACTACCACATTTGCATTTGTCAAGTGACACCACCTACGACTGCTTCACCTCTCCTGTCTACAGTATATAAGTCACTTCTTCGCACATATGCTGTATTCTTTTCAAGATTGATGGACTGATTACATCGACTCAAGGCTGAGGGACTGATTACCTCAAACTCCTCATGTTCTTCACTATTCTCCTTTGTATGGACTGATGAAGCCACTGTGTGGCGAAACGTTTCCTCATTAAAAATACCTAAGTGTTGCACATGTGTCTAATTTATCAACTTGTCGGTTCTTTGAACCATTCATCTACACACCATCTGTATTAGTGGACTGAGAAGAACAAAAAGGCAAAGTGCCGTCCAATACTGTCCAAGTTGGACCGAAACGTCGTCGTAAGCTCCTCTGTCCCATGCGCGGGTTATCTGTGTATGAATCAACTGTTTTGAAGAGCATCCTGAAGAAGAGGACCAAAGCACCTCCATGGAAATAAGCCTCCTTGCTTGGCTTTCCTGGGTTATTAACCCTCCGAGGTTATGAGTGGAAGGAGACGGGTTAGAAGAAACACTGAGGAAGGAAGGTGAAGAGACTCCTCTCTCCTCTTTTTCAGATTAGAGTTTTTATATTCATGAAATCTCCGTGTGTGTGTGTGTGTGTGTACTCACCTAGTTGTGGTTGCAGGGGTCGATTCATAGCTCCTGGCCCTGCCTCTTCACTGGTCGCTACTGGGTCACTCTCCCTGCACCATGAGCTTTATCATACCTCTTCTTAAAACTATGAATGGATCCTGTGTGTGTAAATTAGTGTTCATCTGAAGGATTGATGTAAGAAACGACTTGCCACCACCACCCTGAATAATTGCTGGAGTATTTTGAGAGTGGCAGCAGCAGCAGCAGCAGCAGCAGCAGCAGCAGCAGCAGCAGCAGCAGCAGCAGCGGCAGCAGCGGAAGTTGAGCGAGGGGCGAGTTATGTTCTTTTTGTGACTGGTGTATGGGGAGGCGAGGAGGCTGCTGATGCCAGCCCTTGCCAGGGTAGATGGTGAGTACTTGTTGCTACTTCCTGGGGGTCATTGATCCCGAGGCCAGCCCCCACACCAGGTCTGCTTGATGGTCTGATCAGTCAGGCTATTGGTGCTATCAGCATGCAGGTGAATGTAAGCATGACAGCCGGCTTGATAATGAACTTGTTACTCTGACAGTATATAAGTCTCCATACTGTTGCTTCAGCGTCACGTGGTTTCAAGCTGTGGAGCTGAACTCTTCTCCAGGCTGAGGGACTGACCACCTCAAAACTTCGTCTTCCAGGGTGATGGACTGATGACATCGTCTCTACATTGCTACTGTTTCTGCTGCCTCTCCTGTACACGACTGAAGTAGCCTACTGTGTAGGCCAAACGTTTCAGAATAAAGATACCTAACTGTTGTACACGTGTCTTATTAACTTGTCGGTATTGTGTGGAAAAAGAAACTTATGTGCAGTTGAGGACATTTATTAAAGGGAACGTTTCGCCACGAGTGACTTCTTCAGTCCTAAGAAGGACAGTCTTTCCCTTGATAAGATCCAAGAAACCAGGAACAAATAATGCCTAGTGTCCGGGGCCCAAGACTGTTCAACAGCCTCCCACCAGCCATAAGGGGAATTGCCAAGAGACCCTGGATGCCTTCAAGAGGGAAATGTACAGATACCTAAAGTCAGTACCTGACCAGCCGGCTGTGGTTCGTACGTTGGTTTACGTGCGGCCAGAAGTAACAGCCTGGTTGATCAAGTCCTGGTCCACCGAGAGGCCTGGTCAAGGATCGGGCCGCAGGGGCGTTGACCCCCCCGAACACCCTCCAGGTAGTCGATTGTAGGTTAAAACATGAACATAGGAGCTAAGGCTCGACCCACTACAAACACAACTTGGTGAGTACATCCGCACCTCTCTGCTCAAGAGACAGGGCCAGGAGCTGAGGTTCGACCCCTGTAACCACAAATATGTGAGTACACCCCTGCCTAATATTAAAAAAATGTTGGTTGTGCATATGTTAATGATAGGTAATTTAGTGTAGGCAGAGCATTTGCAGGTAGAAGCGTGGAGAGTTGCGTCCCCGCTATCTTATATCATTGTGTGGACACCGCTATCACCTCTGTCATCAGAGGGGGTGCTTCATGCCAGGAAGGGTGCGCCAGTGTGCTTCTGCTTGGTGGTTGGTAGTGCTGGTGGTGAGGGTTGGTAGTGCTGGTGGTGAGGGTTGGTAGTGCTGGTGGTGAGGGTTGGTAGTGCTGGTGGTGAGGGTTGGTAGTGCTGGTGGTGAGGGTTGGTAGTGCTGGTGGTGGTAGTGGCTGATGGTTAGTAGTGGTGGCGGTGAGGGTTGGCAGTGCTGGTGGTGGTAGTGGGTGATGGTTAGTATTGTGGTGGTGGTAGTGGCTGATGGTTAGTAGTGGTGGTGGTGAGGGTTGGTAGTGCTGGTGGTGGTAGTGGGTGATGGTTAGTAGTGCTGGTGGTGGTAGTGGCTGATGGTTAGTAGTGGTGGTGGTGAGGGTTGGTAGTGCTGGTGGTGGTAGTGGCTGATGGTTAGTAGTGGTGGTGGTGGTGGTGGTGATGGTTAGTAGTGGTGGTGGTAGTGGTGATGGTTAGTAGTGGTGGTGGTGAGGTTGGTAGTGCTGGTGGTGGTAGTGGGTGATGGTTAGTATGGTGGTGGTGGTAGTAGGCTGGTGGTAGTAGTGCTGGTGGTGGTAGTGGGTGATGGTTAGTAGTGGTGGTGGTGAGGGTTGGTAGTGCTGGTGGTGGTAGTGGCTGATGGTTAGTAGTGGTGGTGGTGAGGGTTGGTAGTGCTGGTGGTGGTAGTGGGTGATGGTTAGTAGTGGTGGTGGTGAGGGTTGGTAGTGCTGGTGGTGGTAGTGGGTGATGGTTAGTAGTGGTGGTGGTGGTAGGTGTGTGGTAGTAGGTGGTGGTGGAGTGGTGATGGTTAGTGCTGGTGGTGGTAGTGGGTGATGGTTAGTGTGGTGGTGGTGAGGGTGTGGTTAGTATGCTGGTGGTGGTAGTGGTGATGGTTAGTAGTGGTGGTGGTGAGGGTTGGAGTGCTGGTGGTGGTAGTGGGTGATGGTTAGTAGTGTGGTGGTGAGGGTTGGTAGTGGTGGTGGGTTGTAGTGCTGGTGAGTGGTAGTGGGTGATGGTTAGTAGTGGTGGTGGTGAGGTTGGTAGCTGGTGGTGAGGGTTGGTAGTGCTGGTGGTGGTAGTGGGTGATGGTTAGTAGTGGTGGTGGTGAGGGTTGGTAGTGCTGGTGGTGGTAGTGGGTGATGGTTAGTAGTGGTGGTGGTGAGGGTTGGTAGTACTGGTGGTGAGGGTTGGTAGTGCTGGTAGTGGTAGTGGGTGATGGTTAGTAGGGTGGTGGTGAGGGTTGGCAGTGCTGGTGGTGGTAGTGGGTGATGGTAGTGGTGGTAATGAACGTCTCACAGAGTTATCATCTTGTTTACTAGGCTACATTCACCAATAAATTACCATCAGAATCAGAAACTAACATTAAAGTTACACAGCAGAACTTAACAAACACTGAGGACTGCCAGTAAGAAACTTTGCAAGGTACTGCAGGAGGCAGTAGCTATCCAGGAAAGTACATCTCGTCATATGAGTGTGAAACTGACGCTCGTTGAAACGTTTTGCACTCTGCTATCTTTGTACTTTTCGCTCAATAACATGAACACGTAAGATAACATGTAAATCTTACAACCTTCTGCTAACATTCAGTACACACTTAATTAGTGTTATCATACCTTTATATCTTTGATGAGTTTCCAGAGTTTTTCTACTCCCGGAGCCCGGCCATGGGCCAGTTTCGTCTGGTGTTTGCCTGGTCATCCACGCTGTTGCTGCTGGAGGCCCGCTGCCCAACATATCCATCACAGCTTGGTTGATCTGGCACCAGGTGAAGATAATTGTCCAGTTTCCTCTTCAACACTTCTACACATGTTCCAGCAGTGTTTCTGGTATATTCTGGTAAGATGTTGAATAATCTGGGGCCACGGATGTTGATACAGTGTTCCCTTATTGTGCTCACCGCACCCCTGCTTTTCACTGGGTTTATTTTGCCTATCCTCCTATATCTCTGTCATGCTGTTATGGCAGTGTGCAGATCTGGGACCAGGCCCAGGAGCCTCTCTCAACAATACCTCACAAAGAAGTCAGGTCAAATAAATCTGACCCAGACAGAATAAACAGGATCCTACCATTTATCACACTCCCCTTGTTCTTTGTAGTTCCCTTTAATTAAATTATTATTATTATTATTATTTTTAGTAGTAGTAGTAGTAGTATTATCTTGTACTATAATTATTTTATTACAATTACTATTATTTATTATAATTATCCTTTTATTATTATTAATTATTATTATTATTATTATATTTACTATTACATATTATATTATATTATTTATTATAATTATTATTATTTTATTATAATAATTATTATTATTTATTATAATTATTAATATTTATTATAATTATTTTATTATAATTATTATTATTATTATAGCAATTTGTAGTTGATACTGTTGTAGTTGTTAACGGGAAAGAGCAAAATCTGTAGGGGTTATACAGGTCTAAGTAGCATGAAAGGCAATTCCGTTTGACGCAATGAAGGGGAGGATATCTCAAACTCCTTGGATTAAGATCTCTTCCCTGGTATCGAATCACACTCCTTGTATCACACCAAGTGTCCATCTAGAAGACACTTACTAGAGACACTCTCCATCAAGAGAGAGAGAGAGAGAGAGAGATGTTTGGGAAAGAATATTTTGAACTCACTTGCCAAGGCTAAAAGGCTTTGAGTGTCAGTTCTGAAAGCTGGATTAAGTCAATGATCTGCGCTCTCATCCACACTGTAGATCATTCGCTTCATTCATCACTAGTATTGCGTCATTCGCTTCATTCATCACTAGTATTGCGTCATTCGCTTCATTCATCACTAGTATTGCGTCATTCGCTTCATTCATCACTAGTATTGCGTCATTCGCTTCATTCATCACTAGTATTGCGTCATTCGCTTCATTCATCACTAGTATTGCGTCATTCACTTCAACATCGAAGACAGGTGAAAGATTCTCAGCATGTAACGACTCCTCTGCCGAGCCTCTAAGTTGTCAAGAAAAATCACTGAGACAATCCACGAAGAGAAGCTCTTGTACCCTCGTCTAGCAGCCTGAGATTTCGTTTATTCAGGTGTTTAAAATATACCTGTTATAATAATAAGGTATTAAACGGACCCCAATGGAATTAAGTCAATTTGTCTGACTTTTTTTTGGGGGGTTATCCTAGGTTCTCTACACATATGCTGCTATGTATGATAATCTATGTAACTATATCTGGAGTTTACCTGGAGAGAGTTCCAGGGGTCAACGCCCCTGCGGCCCGGTCTGTGACCAGGCCTCATGTTGGATCAGAGCCTGATCAACCAGGCTGTGTATACCTGAATAAACTTACTTACAAGACGTGGCTCCCACAATACTTCACTGAAACAATTCAAAAGATTGTTCTTCACCTTGCATTTCCAGGACCAACTTAAGCTGTGATCAGAGTTCAAACACTCGATTCACAACATTTACCTGGAAAGCCGGCGCACTTTGGAGTAAAAGAGCACAACTTTAAGTTCTGAATCCATGTCTTCAAAGAGTTGCTTCAAAAGGCGGGAGTTCTGAGATGCTGCTTTCACGAAGGTGACGACGCATTTGACCACTGCTTCCAGGATCTTGGAGAGCGCATTGCGAAGGGATTTTGATGCCAGTCCAAAACGAAAGATGATGCAATAAATTCCATTATCATTTACAGCTAAATCTTTGACAGGCTTCTGGTACTCAGATATCGATCCCAATATCACCGGAGCTCCAGCTGTACAGACTCCGCACCACTTTCCCCAGGTGACTGCGCCACCTACAAAGAGGACAACTTTTCTATCACATTTGCAGCCGTCGTGGAGGTTCCAAGCTGAATACAAAACAAATATCCTTGATGTTACCAAGTAACAATACCTCAACAAAAAACAAAAATACAAGCAGCTGGGAACAAGAACTCGCCTCGTTGACTCAACCAGCTGGAACTCAAACAAAAACCAGCAAGAGATTATTTGATGTCTTGTATCAGCAGTTCCTTTATATATTACGATATATACCTGATTCGCCTTTTTTTTTTTTTTTCACTGAGTCGTTCGACATTAAAATTTGCTGCTGCGTCTTCTTTTCTCTTGCTTCACAATTTCTGAAGCACGGTGTTTAAGTTTCGTCTATTGTGAGTAATTTCTTCAGGTGTACGCGGGAAGCCTCGCAAGATGCCTCAAATACACTGAGCGACTGCTGGTGTAAGCACCACCTACATCCACTTCCTCCACTTAAACACTGTTCATGGAGCTTGAATAAATCAGAATCTTCATCTGTATGCTGAGGAAGAATCGTCATCAAATGATGACTAACATGTCCAACACTACGATCATATGAGGCTTCCAATTACTAGGTTTCCAACTACTAGGTTTCCAACTACTATGCTTCCAACTACTAGTTTTCCAACTACTAGTATTCCATCTACTAGGCTTCCAACTACCAGGTTACCAACTACTAGGCTTCCAACTACTAGTTTTCCAACTACTAGGCTTTCAATTACTAGGCTTCATTAATCACTACTACCAAGCCGAAATCAAGAATTACAATTAGTGATACGTAAACAAGAGCGAAAACACTAAATGTAGGTTGATGGTGGTTATTACATTGTAATATACCTTACCTTGGATGAGTTCCCTGAGTTTTTCTACTGCCAGAGCCCGGCCTTGGGCCAGGCTCGTCTGGTGCTTGCCTGGTCAGCCAGGTTGTTGCTGCTGGTGGCTCTCTGACCCACATTAACTCAACAGCAGCCACAGCAACTCATCCAGTAAGACTGAGCGAAACAATATTCTCAAGGAGGTAAGAGAAACGTGTGCTGACACACTACGTGTGACACAATAAACATTATCTTCGAGGCAGCACACTTCCCTACCCTCGACCTCCCCCACCCCAAAAAAAAAGACTTGAAACTTACAAGTTTTCTCAAAACTTAAGTTAGGCACTTTCTGGTTGCTCATTTTCAACACCTCATTACTCATTATATATATATATATATATATATATATATATATATATATATATATATATATATATATATATATATATATATATATATATATATATATTATGTGTGTGTGTATTTTGTGTGTGTATGTGTGTGTATGTGTGTGTGTGTGTGTGTGTGTGCTGTGGGCCTCCAAAAATCTTCAAGCAGATGCCAGTCTGAGAATCGATGTATTTAGTCACTCACAGTTCTGATGGCACTGTAGACACTCATAGTTCTGATGACACTATAGACACAGTTCTGATGGCAATGTTGCCATTCAATTCTGATGGCACTGTACACACACTGTTCTGATGGCCTACAGACAGTTCTGATGGCCTACAGACAGTTCTGATGGCCTACAGACAGTTCTGATGGCCTACAGACAGTTCTGATGGCCTACAGACAGTTCTGATGGCACTACAGACAGTTCTGATGGCCTACAGACAGTTCTGATGGCCTACAGACAGTTCTGATGGCCTACAGACAGTTCTGATGGCCTACAGACAGTTCTGATGGCACTACAGACAGTTCTTATGGCACTACAGACAGTTCTGATGGCACTACAGTCACTCACAGTTCTAAAGCTTCTAAAAACATGGGATTAAATTTTAATTAAATCACTGAGCACTAGACGAGGCTTCAGTCAGCGCCATAGTGACGCGACGTGTGTGTGTGTGTACTCACCTAGTTGTGGTTGCAGGGGTCGAGTCATAGCTCCTGGCCCCGCCTCTTCACTGCGCCATAAGTTTTATCATACATCTTCTTAAAGCTATGAATGGATCCTGCCTCCACTACATCGCTTCCCAAACTATTCCACTTCCCGACAACTCTGTGACTGAAGAAATACTTCCTAACATCCCTGTGATTCATCTGAGTCTTCAACTTCCAACTGTGTCCCCTTGTTGCTGTGTTCCATCTCTGGAACATTGTGTGTGTGTGTGTACTCACCTAATTGTGGTTGCAGGGGTCGAGACTCAGCTCCTGGCCCCGCCTCTTCGCTGTCTGCTACTGGGTCTCTGCTCTCCCTGCTCCATGAGCTTTATCATACCTTGTCTTAAAACTATGTATGGTTCCCGCCTCCACTATATCGTTCGCTAGACTATTCCACTTCCTGACTACTCTATGGCTGAAGAAATGCTTCCTAACATCCCTTTGACTCATCTGAGTCTTCAGCTTCCAGTTGTGTCCCCTTGTTTCTGTGTTCCCTCTCTGGAACATCCTGTCACTATCTACCTTGTCGATTCCCCGCAGTATTTTGTATGTCGTTATCTGTGTGTACTCACCTAGTTGTGGTTGCAGGGGTCGATTCAAAGCTCCTGGCTTTGTGTGTGTGTGTGTGTGTGTGTGTGTGTGTGTGTGTGTGTGTGTGTGTGTGTGTGTGTGTGTCTGTGCCTGTGTGTAGTTACTAGTTGTCAAAGGCACTTGTCGATAGACACTTGGCTTGGTGTGTAGTTTTGTGTGTGTGTGTGTGTGTGTATGTTCACTTCATTGTACTCACCTGGTTGTCTCTGCAGGGGTTGACTTCTAGCTCTGGGGCTCCACATTTGTACTTTGGTAGCTGGTGTAGCATGTGATGTGTGGGTGTATGTGAGTCGTCTTACAGTGAAGAATGAAGTATCTGTCTGGTAATTGCAGGGGCGGGGGTGATGGTGGTAGTAATAACCACGACAGTGGTGCTGACGGTGGTAACGCAGGTGGTAGTGGTGATACTGGTAGTAGTAGAAATGATGCTAATAATGATAGTAATAATTATGTGTGGTGGTGGTGGTAGTAATGGTGGTGGTGGTTGTGGTTAATGGTGGTAGTGATGGTGGTTAATGGTGGTTGTGGTTGCTAGTAATGGAGGGGGTAATGGTGGTATTGGTGGCGGTGTTAGCTGAGGTGACGGTGAGAGCGCTACTGATAGTTGTGGTGGTAGTGATAGTGGTGGTGGCAATGGTGACAGCAGTAGTGGTGTTGGTGACAGTAGTTGTGGTGACAAGCACAGCTAGTACACTGGAAGAGAGAGAAAGATAGATAGATAGATAGATAGATAGATAGATAGATAGAGAGAGAGAGAGAGAGAGAGAGAGAGAGAGAGAGAGAGAGAGAGAGAGGAGAGACACGTGTATGAGGAGAGAACAAGGAAAGAAGAGCCGCTCCCACGGTCATCATCGCTACCTAAATAATGTACACAGAGATGTTTCCCAGTGTATGTGTGTGTGTGTGTGTGTGTGTGTGTGTGTGTGTGTGTGTAGAGTACTCTTAACTCACACTACCACAGCCAGGAGCGGTGGTTCAACCCTCCCCCAGACTCAAATAAGTAATTACAGCCCTCTAAGACAAGGTTCTGGGAAAGGAAGCCAGCCTCTCCAACCAAGAAATCTTAAAACCTTAACGTGCCTTTTTTAATCTTTCTCCTCCCCACGTCTGTGTGTGTGTTTCCTTCCCAGATGTACCTCTCATCTTTCCCTTCCCAGATGTACCTCTCATCTTTCCCTTTCCAGATGTACCTCTCATCTTTCCCTTCCCAGATGTACCTCTCATCTTTCCCTTCCCAGATGTACCTCTCATCTTTTCCTTCCCAGATGTACCTCTCATCTTCCCTTCCCAGATGTACCTCTCATCTTTCCCTTCCCAGATGTACCTCTCATCTTTCCCTTCCCAGATGTACCTCTCATCTTTCCTTCCCAGATGTACCTCTCATCTTCCCTTCCCAGATGTACCTCTCATCTTTCCCTTCCCAGATGTACCTCTCATCTTTCCTTCCCAGATGTACCTCTCATCTTTCCCTTCCCAGATGTACCTCTCATCTTTCCCTTCCCAGATGTACCTCTCATCTTCCCTTCCCAGATGTACCTCTCATTTTCCCTTCCCAGATGTACCTCTCATCTTCCCTTCCCAGATGTACCTCTCATCTTTTCCTTCCCAGATGTACCTCTCATCTTTCCCTTCCCAGATGTACCTCTCATCTTTCCCTTCCCAGATGTACCTCTCATCTTTCCCTTCCCAGATGTACCTCTCATCTTCCCTTCCCAGATGTACCTCTCATCTTTCCCTTCCCAGATGTACCTCTCATCTTTCCCTTCCCAGATGTACCTCTCATCTTTCCATTCCCAGATGTACCTCTCATCTTTCCCTTCCCAGATGTACCTCTCATCTTCCCTTCCCAGATGTACCTCTCATTTTCCCTTCCCAGATGTACCTCTCATCTTCCCTTCCCAGATGTACCTCTCATCTTTCCTTCCCAGATGTACCTCTCATCTTTTCCTTCCCAGATGTACCTCTCATCTTTCCCTTCCCAGATGTACCTCTCATCTTTCCCTTCCCAGATGTACCTCTCATCTTTCCCTTTCCAGATGTACCTCTCATCTTCCTTCCCAGATGTACCTCTCATCTTTCCCTTCCCAGATGTACCTCTCATCTTCCCTTCCCAGATGTACCTCTCATCTTTCCCTTCCCAGATGTACCTTTCACCCTGCTCCCCCAGATGTACCTCTCACCCTGCTCCCCCAGAAGTACCTCTCACCCTGCTCCCCCAGATGTACCTCTCACCCTGCTTCCCCAAATGTACCTCTCACCCTGCTCCCCCAGATGTACCTCTCACCCTGCACCCCCAGAAGTACCTCTCACCCTGCTCCTCCAGATGTACCTCTCACCCTGCTTCCCCAGATGTACCTCTCACCCTGCTCCCCCAGAAGTACCTCTCACCCTGCTCCCCCAGAAGTACCTCTCACCCTGCTCCCCCAGATGTACCTCTCACCCTGCTCCCCCAGATGTACCTCTCACCCTGCTCCCCTAGAAGTACCTCTCACCCTGCTTCCCCAGAAGTACCTCTCACCCTGCTCCCCCAGATGTACCTCTCGTACCAACTAAGTACCACTGTACGAGGCTGCAGGAAATCTTTCGGCCAACCAATCACACACGATTTCGGCGAAATGAAGATATTCATTGCTTACTGGAATGTCCAGGTGGCGCAGGTGGCCGCAACGAGTGGACCGTCATAGAGGAAGATCTGTGTTTCCGCCGCATGCGGTCCAGAGGGAGAGAGAATTTAAGGGAGAATAGCGGACATTGTTGATAACCTTGTGGGAAATCGTTCAACTTCCGGTGGGTGTGAGTGCGGTCAGTGAGTCCCGAGGGAGAAAGGGAGAAAGTTCTCTCCTGACTCACCTCACAGACAACACCTGAATGAAACCTAGCGTAGTGATACCCATCATCACGTATGATATATATATATATATATATATATATATATATCTACACCTTTGATATATCTCCTGATGAGTTCCCAGATTTTTTCTACTTCCAGAGAGCCCGGCCTTGGACCAGGCTCGTAGGAATGCTTCCCATCACGTAGGAATGTTACTCACTGCGTAGGAATATATCTCATCACAAAAGAATACCTCTCATCACGTAGTAATATTTCTCATCCAGAACGTATAAGACAGAGATGTACATAGCGGTGTTGCATATTACTCAGCTGGTGGCTGGTCACCTGTCATCTGTCAGTCTGTAATGCTGCTCCTCAAGCAGACTAGCAGAAGTGACCAGCAGACTTCCGCTGACACCTCAGTCCAGAACAGCAGACTCCTGCTGACACCTCACTGGAGAAGAACAGACTCCTGCTGACACCTCAGAACAGCAGACTCTTGCTGACGCCTCAGAGAACAGCAGACTCCTGCTGACACTTCAATGGAGAACAGCAGACTCCTGCTGACACTTCGGTGGAGAACAGCAGACTTCTGCTGACACCTTCATCCAATTTCATGACCTGACACTCATCAACAGTACCTGACACTCAACAGTACCTGGAACTGTACTACACAGAACGCAGGCGAGAAAGATACATCATAATCTACACCTGGAAGATACTGGAGGGATTGGTACCAACCCTGTACACTGAAATAACTACTTATGAACACAGAAGGCCTGGCAGACGATGCAAGATACCTCCAGTGCAAAACAGGGGACCGATGAATACACTGAGAGAGAACTCAATAAGTTTAAATGGACCACGACTCTTCAGCACCCTCAGAACCCAATCTTTCTTCAAGAGGGAATTCCAAAACTCCTCAAATCAGATCTTCATCAGGTGATCTGAGGGTTTTGAAGAGTCGTGATCCCTTTAAACTTATTGAGGTTCGGACAGTGGGCACTAACAGCCTAGTCGATCAGGAGGCCTGGTCTGGAATCAGAC
This sequence comes from Cherax destructor, assembly GCA_009830355.1. NCBI lineage: Eukaryota > Metazoa > Arthropoda > Malacostraca > Decapoda > Parastacidae > Cherax > Cherax destructor. The sequence goes on from WNWK01000499.1 coordinate 260,634, forward strand.
AGCGGGGGCGGTGACCCCCGGAAGAGACTACAGGTAACCTACATCTCGTTATTCATCTGATAATCAAGTTGATTCATTTGTCCCAACATTCTTCTACAATGTACCGATAACTTACAACAAATGCGCAGACAAAGATGTAGACAGCCGTGATGTAGACACAACCTGGTTCATGCAGGTGTAGACACTAGCATGGTGTAGACACTAGCATGGTGTAGACACTAGCATGGTGTACACTAGCACTGTGTAGACACTAGCATGGTGTAGACACTAGCATGTGTAGACAACCATGGTGTCAACAGAACCACAGTGTAGACACAACCATGGTGTCAACACAACCACAGTGTAGACACAACCATGGTGTCAACACAACCACAGTGTAGACACAACCATGGTGTCAACACAACCACAGTGTAGACACAACCATGATGTCAACACAACCACAGTGTAGACACAACCATGGTGTCAACACAACCACAGTGTAGACACAACCATGGTGTCAACACAACCACAGTGTAGACACAACCATGGTGTCAACACAACCACAGTGTACACACAACCATGATGTCAACACAACCACAGTGTAGACACAACCATGGTGTCAACACAACCACAGTGTAGACACAACCATGATGTCAACACAACCACAGTGTAGACACAACTATGGTGTCAACACAACCACAGTGTAGACACAACCATGGTGTCAACACAACCACAGTGTAGAAACAACTATGGTGTCAACATATCCGCAGTGTAGAGACAACTATGGTGTCAACACAACCACAGTGTAGACACAACTATGGTGTCAACACAACCACAGTGTAGACACAACCATGGTGTCAACACAACCACAGTGTAGACACAACTATGGTGTCAACATATCCACAGTGTAGACAACCATGGTGTCAACACAACCACAGTGTAGACACAACTATGGTGTCAACACAACCACAGTGTAGACACAACCATGGTGTCAACACAACCACAGTGTAGACACAACCATGGTGTCAACACAACCACAGTGTAGACACAACTATGGTGTCAACACAACCACAGTGTAGACACAACCATGGTGTCAACACAACCACAGTGTAGACACAACTATGGTGTCAACATAACCACAGTGTAGACACAACCATGATGTCAACACAACCACAGTGTAGACACAACTATGGTGTCAACACAACCACAGTGTAGACACAACTATGGTGTCAACACAACCACAGTGTAGACACAACCATGGTGTCAACACAACCACAGTGTAGACACAACCATGGTGTCAACACAACCACAGTGTAGACACAACCATGGTGTCAACACAACCACAGTGTAGACACAACTATGGTGTCAACACAACCACATTGTAGACACAACTATGGTGTCAACACAACCACAGTGTAGACACAACTATGGTGTCAACATAACCACAGTGTAGACACAACCATGATGTCAACACAACCACAGTGTAGACACAACCATGATGTCAACACAACCACAGTGTAGACACAACTATGGTGTCAACACAACCACAGTGTAGACACAACTATGGTGTCAACACAACCACAGTGTAGACACAACTATGGTGTCAACACAACCACAATGTAGACACAACCATGGTGTCAACACAACCACAGCGTAGACACAACTATGATGTCAACACAACCACAGTGTAGACACAACCATGGTGTCAACACAACCACAGTGTAGACACAACTATGGTGTCAACACAACCACAGTGTAGACACAACTATGGTGTCAACACAACCACAGTGTAGACACAACTATGGTGTCAACACAACCACAGTGTAGACACAACCATGGTGTCAACACAACCACAGTGTAGACACAACAATGATGTCAACACAACCACAGTGTAGACACAACCATGATGTCAACACAACCAGTGTAGACACAACTATGGTGTCAACACAACCACAGTGTAGACACAACTATGGTGTCAACACAACCACAGTATAGACAGAGTGTAGACACAACCATGGATGGTGTTGATGTTATAATAATCAAGACAGTGAGGGGCTAGAGTCTCAAGGAAGACAGTAAGAAGTTACCAACCCAATTTCCTTATTACACGCCTCCTTTCCCTCCTCCTCTTTCCCTCTTTCCTTCTCCTCCTCTTTCTTCTCTTCCTGTTCAATTACATTATAAAGTTGTTGACTGGTGGAGAGAAAGTGTAAGGAGGAAGGTGAGAGTGAGGGGTGGTGATGGAGGGAGAGTTAGAGGGAGGGTTGTGAGGGAGGGTTGTGAGGTAGAGTTGTGAGGGAGGGTTGTGAGGGAGGGTTGTGAGGTAGAGTTGTGAGGTAGATTTTGAGTGAGGGAGGGTTGTGAGGGAGAGGAAGAGGAAGTAGTTTCTAAATTGGTTTAGACTATGTCTTAACATCTCCATTCAAGGCAGGTGAAATTGCAGATATATACCTTACCTTTGAAGAGTTTCGAGAGTTTCACTGCTCTCGGAGCCCGGCCATGGGCCATGCTCGTCTGGTGCTTGTCTGGTCAACCAGGCTGTTGCTGCTGGAGGCCCGCTGCCCCACATATCCATCACAGCCTGGTTGATCTGGCTTCTACACTTGTTCCAGCTGTGTTTCGGATATCTTCTGGTAAGATGTTGAATAGTCTGGGACCCCGAATGTTGATACAGTGTTCCCTTATTGTCCCCATCGCACCCCTGCTCCTCGCTGGGTTTATTTTGCACTTCCTCCCATATCTCTCACTCCCAGAGAATGTACAGAGAACCTTCACTACATGTATTAGTCAAGCACCTTAATTACTGGGAACGTTTGAAGTCCTTTGACCTGCACTCCATGGAAAGCAGGCGAGAAAGATACATAATAATCTACACCTGGGAAATCCTAGAGGGACTGGTCCCAAATCTACACACATAAATTATTCCCCATGAAAGGAAAAGACTAGGCAGACAGTGCAACTACCTCCAATGAAAAAAGGGGGCCTCATGAGTACACTAAGAGAAAATACACAGTAAGTGTCTGGGGCCCAAGACTGTTCAACAGCCTCCCATCATACATAAGGAGAATTACCAATAGACCCCCTGGTTATCTTCAAGACCACTGGCTGTCTTCAAGGCCCCTGCCTGTCTTCAAGACCCCTAGCTGTCTTCAAGACTCCTTGGCTGTCTTCAAGACCCCTGACTGTCTTCAAAGCCCCTGGCTTTCTTCAAGACTCCCTGGCTTTCTTCAAGACCCCTGGCTGTCTTCAAGACCCTTGCCTGTCTTCATGACCCCTGGCTGTCTTCATGACCCCTGGCTGTCTTCAAGAGGGAACTGGACAGATATTTAGGTATCTAAATATCAGTACACGAAAAGTCGGGCTGTGGTTCGAACTTGGACTACGTGCGGCCAGCAGTGACAACCTGGTTGATCAAGTCCTGATTCACCTTGAGGCCTAGTCGAGGACCGGGCCGCGGGGAGCGTTGACCCCCGGAACACCCTCCAGGTAGACTGCTGGTAGGATCCCAAAGCTAGGGCCTAGCAGGGGTCCCAGAGCTACAGTCTAACAGGTGTTTTCCCCAGACTGTCCCCGCTGACTCCCTGATCAAGCAGACTGTCCCTCCCAGCAAGCGTCAGGCCTCCATACCTTGTTACGGAATGTCCACCTCAGCCTACTAATCCTCTTCCCTAGGCCTCCCTCACACGCATGGCTGCACACTGACCTCCTGTCGTACAAAAGAAATTCACAATGACCCGAGGAAGAATATTCTCAAAATTCCAACTAGATTTTTCCTGGGAACTGGGAACGCCTCAGAGCGCTTGGAATGTACACTCTACAACGGAGTGAGAGAGAGAGAGAGAGAGAGAGAGAGAGAGAGAGAGAGAGAGAGAGAGAGAGAGAGAGAGAGAGAGAGAGAGATGGTAAATTATACATGGGAGATGCTTGAGGGTGAGGTCCTTAATCTAAACCACTACCACGACAATGTACTAGATGATAGGCATGGCATGAAGTGTAGAACAGACTTCATGAAGAGCAGGAGGAGCCCCACGGACACGATAAGAAAACACTATGTCAATACCAGTGGGCTAAGGCTATTCAACCTGCTTCCAGCAGATATTAGGAATATTGCTGAAACAAGTGTCGAAGACTCCAAAGGAAAACTGAATCACTGCTGGCAAAATAACAAAAAGTGTCACTTCAGCCAGAGTGTGATGGATATGTCGGCTTCTAGACCGCTGGCAGCAACAGTCTGCTTGACCAGGCAGTATAACAAGGAAGAGACCGGCCTCAGGACCGACTATTCAACAAGGTAAAGAAGCACTTTAATTGAGTCTCAACAAAGTAAAGAAGCACTTAATGTGAGTCTCAACAAGGTAAAGAAGCACTTAATGTGAGTCTCAACAAGGTAAAGAACACTTAATGTGAGTCTCAACAAGGTAAAGAGGCACTTAATGTGAGTCTCAACAAGGTAATGAAGCACTTAATGTGAGTCTCAACAAGGTAAAGAAGCACTTAATGTGAGTCTCAACAAGGTAAAGAGGCACTTAATGTGAGTCTAAACAGGTTTTGACTCACTCTGCTTGAGCCAGTCACTGCTTCACTCTGCTTGAGCCAGTCACTGCTTCACTCTGCTTGAGCCAGTCACTGCTTCACTCTGCTTGAGCCAGTCACTGCTTCACTCTGCTTGAGCCAGTCACTGCTTCACTCTGCTTGAGCCAGTCACTGCTTCACTCTGCTTGAGCCAGTCACTGCTTCACTCTGCTTGAGCCAGTCACTGCTTCACTCTGCTTGAGCCAGTCACTGCTTCACTCTGCTTGAGCCAGTCACTGCTTCACTCTGCTTGAGCCAGTCACTGCTTCACTCTGCTTGAGCCAGTCACTGCTTCACTCTGCTTGAGCCAGTCACTGCTTCACCCTGCTTGGAACAGTCACTGCTTCACCCTGCTTGGAACAGTCAATGCTTCACTCTGCTTGAGCCAGTCACTGCTTCACTCTGCTTGAGCCAGTCACTGCTTCACTCTGCTTGAGCCAGTCACTGCTTCACTCTGCTTGAGCCAGTCACTGATTCACTCTGCTTGAGCCAGTCACTGCTTCACCCTGCTTGGAACAGTCAATGCTTCACTCTGCTTGAGCCAGTCACTGCTTCACTCTGCTTGAGCCAGTCACTGCTTCACTTCTGCTTTGAGCCAGTCACTGCTTCACTCTGCTTTGAGCCAGTCACTGCTTCACTCTGCTTGGAACAGTCACTGCTTCACTCTGCTTGGAACAGTCACTGCTTCACCCTGCTTGGAACAGTCACTGCTTCACTCTGCTTGGAACAGTCAATGCTTCACTCTGCTTGAGCCAGTCACTGCTTCACTCTGCTTGAGCCAGTCACTGCTTCACTCTGCTTTGAGCCAGTCACTGCTTCACTCTGCTTGAGCAAGTCACTGCTTCACTCTGCTTGGAACAGTCACTGCTTCACTCTGCTTGGAACAGTCACTGCTTCACTCTGCTTTGAGCCAGTCACTGCTTCACTCTTCTTGAGCCAGTCACTGCTTCACTCTGCTTGAGCCAGTCACTGCTTCACTCTGCTTGGAACAGTCACTGCTTCACTCTGCTTGAGCCAGTCACTGCTTCACTCTGCTTGAGCCAGTCACTGCTTCACTCTGCTTGAGCCAGTCACTGCTTCACTCTGCTTGGAACAGTCACTGCTTCACTCTGCTTGAGCCAGTCACTGTTTCACTCTGCTTGGAACAGTCACTGCTTCACTCTGCTTGAGCCAGTCACTGCTTCACTCTGCTTGAGCCAGTCACTGCTTCACTCTGCTTGGAACAGTCACTGCTTCACTCTGCTTGAGCAAGTCACTGCTTCACTCTGCTTGGAACAGTCACTGCTTCACTCTGCTTGGCCACTGCTTCACTCTGCGAGCCAGTCACTGCTTCACTCTGCTTGAGCCAGTCACTGCTTCACTCTGCTTGAGCCAGTCACTGCTTCACTCTGCTTGGAACAGTCACTGCTTCACTCTGCTTGAGCCAGTCACTGTTTCACTCTGCTTGGAACAGTCACTGCTTCACTCTGCTTGAGCCAGTCACTGCTTCACTCTGCTTGAGCCAGTCACTGTTTCACTCTGCTTGGAACAGTCACTGCTTCACTCTGCTTGAGCCAGTCACTGTTTCACTCTGCTTGGAACAGTCACTGCTTCACTCTGCTTGAGCCAGTCACTGCTTTCACTCTGCTTGGAACAGTCACTGCTTCACTCTGCTTGAGCCAGTCACTGCTTCACTCCTGCTTGAGCCAGTCACTGTTTCACTCTGCTTGGAACAGTCACTGCTTCACTCTGCTTGAGCCAGTCACTGTTTCACTCTGCTTGGAACAGTCACTGCTTCACTCTGCTTGAGCCAGTCACTGTTTCACTCTGCTTGGAACAGTCACTGCGAGGCTCCACTCACTCTCCACTCCAACAGGTTTCTCAGGTATGTCAGTGGCCTCACTGCATGCAAAAGGCCAAGGTCCTGAATGTCCCCTCCCAGGCTACATCATTACCACAACATCGTGGACAATCACAAGACAGTTGTTATACTACAAGACGGGCAACCACTCTCAGTAGAACCAGTCCCGTGGGCATCAATATGCCACCATGCATTCTTTGTCTAACCTAAATTCGCAAGATTTTTCCCAATGACAACTAAAAATTGGAGACAGAAAATTCAGTGAGCAAATTTAAAACTCCGAACCACCAATGACTCCCAGTGCATCTTGTTCGTTGTATATTAAGTATATATGAAAGATATTGTCATGGTACTTGTTAGTTACCATTCTGTCAAAGGCACTTGTCGATAAGACACTTGGTCTGTTCGGTGTGTTGTGTGTGTGTGTGTGTGTGTGTATGTGTGTGTGTGTGTGTGTGAGAGAGAGAGAGAGAGAGAGAGAGAGAGAGAGAGAGAGAGAGATAGAGAGAGAGAGGAGAGAGAGAGAGAGAGAGAGGGAGAGAGAGAGAGAGTACATCACAACAGTAAAGAGGAACCAGGTGGTCAAGAGTAAAAACTTGGAGAGTGTAGAGTGAGGGGAGACAGGGGGAGGTAAGGTAGGGGAGGAAGAAGGAGGGAGGGTGGGAGGGAAGAATAAAGGAGGCAGGAGGAACTAGGCAAGTAGGGAGGACGCGATTGAAGGCATACATTAATTTTAACAAAAGTTATTTAACAATAGTGTAACAACACACCAGCAGTGTTGCTACACTATTCTGTATGATAGTTACATTGTGTCAACACCAGCAGTGTTGCTACACTATTCTGTATGATAGTTACATTGTGTCAACACCAGCAGTGTTGCTACACTATTCTGTATGATAGTTACATTGTGTCAACACCAGCAGTGTTGCTACACTATTCTGTATGATAGTTACATTGTGGCAACACCAGCAGTGTGTTGCTACACTATTCTGTACGATAGTTACATTGTCGCAACACCAGCAGTGTTGCTACACTATTCTGTATGATAGTTATTTCAACACAGCAGTGTTGTCGCTGTCTGTAATAGTATGCACCAGCAGTGTGTTGCTACACTATTCTGTACGATAGTTACATTGTCGCAACACCAGCAGTGTTGCTACACCATTCTATATCATAGTTACATTGTGGCAACACCAGTAGTGTGTTACTACACTATTATATATGATAGTTACATTGCGGCAACACCAGCAGTGTGTTGCTACACTATTATATATGATAGCTACATTGTCGCAACACAAGCAGAGTGTTGCTACACTATTCTATATGATAGTTACATTGTGGCATCACCAGCAGTGTGTTGCTATCACACAGGATGGTGTTACACTGTCATATTCCATCACACAGGATGGTGTTACACTGTCATATTCCATCACACAGGATGGTGTTACACTGTCATATTCCATCACACAGGATGGTGTTACACTGTCATATTCCATCACACAGGATGGTGTTCCACTGTCATATTCCATCACACAGGATGGTGTTCCACTGTCATATTCCATCACACAGGATGGTGTTCCACTGTCATATTCCATCACACAGGATGGTGTTCCACTGTCATATTCCATCACAGGATGGTGTTCCACTGTCATATTCCATCACACAGGATGGTGTTCCACTGTCATATTCCATCACAGGATGGTGTTCCACTGTCATATTCCATCACACAGCATGGTGTTACACTGTCATATTCCATCACACAAAATGGTGTTTCACTGTCATATTCCATCACCAGGATGGTGTTACACTGTCATATTCCATCACACAGGATGGTGTTACACTGTCAGATTCCATCACAGGATGGTGTTACACTGTCATATTCCATCACACAGGATGGTGTTACACTGTCATATTCCATCACACAGGATGGTGTTCCACTGTCATATTCCATCACACAGGATGGTGTTCCACTGTCAGATTCCATCACAGGATGGTGTTACACTGTCAGATTCCATCACACAGGATGGTGTTACACTGTCATATTCCATCACACAGGATGGTGTTCCACTGTCATATTCCATCACACAGGATGGTGTTCCACTGTCATATTCCATCACACAGGATGGTGTTCCACTGTCAGATTCCATCACAGGATGGTGTTACACTGTCAGATTCCATCACACAGGATGGTGTTACACTGTCATATTCCATCACACAGGATGGTGTTACACTGTCATATTCCATCACACAGGATGGCGTTCCACTGTCATATTCCATCACACAGGATGCTGTTACACTGTCATATTCCATCACACAGGATGGTGTTCCACTGTCATATTCCATCACACAGGATGGTGTTCCACTGTCATATTCCATCACACAGGATGGTGTTCCACTGTCAGATTCCATCACAGGATGGTGTTCCACTGTCATATTCCATCACACAGGATGGTGTTACACTGTCATATTCCATCACACAGGATGGTGTTACACTGTCATATTCCATCACACAAGATGGTGTTACACTGTCATATTACATCACAGGATGGTGTTACACTGTCATATTCTATCACACAGGATGGTGTTACACTGTCATATTCCATCACAGGATGGTGTTCCCGTCATATTCCATCACACAGGATGGTGTTACACTGTCATATTCTATCACACAGGATGGTGTTACACTGTCATATTCCATCACAGGATGGTGTTCCCGTCATATTCCATCACACAGGATGGTGTTCCACTGTCATATTCCATCACAGGATGAATTACAGAGTGGTGAAACATGTCAGCCTGGGCTGGGAGTCTCAGCAGCACGATGGGAACATCGTCAAGTATTGGACTGCGGGGCCTACAGTTACAGCACTCCTCCAGCAGAACTGGAGTTGCCACTACTTGGAAACTACCATCCTATAGGATGGTCAATCCCTATGGAGGGAGGGAGGGAGGGATGATTACGAGGAAGGGAATGAGAGAGGGGAGACAGCAAACGGACAAAGGAGGGGGGAGGCAATAGAGGGGAGAGAGGGAGGGAGAGATAAATGGTGGAAAGGGGAAGATCACAGATTCAGGGAGAGGGTAGCATGGAGTGTGGGGAGGATAGGGAAGGGAGGAGTGAGGGAGGGATGGATGGGAGGGAGGAAGGAGGTGTTGGAGATAAGGAGTGGAGACAGCAAGGTGGAAGGGAAGGATGGAGAGAATAGGAGGAAAGGATGTTGGAGAGGGAAGAGGAGGCATGAGTGGGAAGAGGGAGAAGAGGAGAGGAAGGGAGAAGGAGGGCTGAGGGAGGAGGGGAAGGGAGGGGGAAGAGGGAGGGAGGAAGTGAAGTCCAGACGGGAGTTTAAGAGAGCGATTACCGGCGGAGGGGGATGAAGCAGAACCGAGTGGAGGACTGATGAAAGAGGAGGGAAGAGAGGAAGAGACTAAAAGAAGAAGAGAGGAAGAGACTAAAAGAAGAAGAGAGGAGGGATAACATGAACGAAAAAACACCACAGACAACACTAGTGTTCTCTTATGAACTCCACACAATAACAATGTATAACACTGAAGAATAAACATATGTATATGTGTGTGTTTATCATATATATATATATATATATATATATATATATATATATATATATATATATATATATATATATATATATATATATATATATATATATAGACATACACACACAAACTATCTCTCAGTCCACAGCAGGATTCGAACCTGCATACTCGGCATCAGAGTACACAATGCTTCATCCACAACGCCAGACTCACACACACACACACTCATACACACACACACATACACTCATACACACACACACACACACACTCATACACACACACACACACACATACAGACACACACACACACACACACACACACAACACCACAACAAACACATGACTGCAGCACCACAGAACATTACCATGGCAGGAGAGACAAAAACCTGTGGGACATGTTTTTACCAGATAGTGTGGCAGGGTTCAAGCAAGTTCACTGTGACCACGGTACATTGAGTACCAGTGTACCCGCTGCCTGTGACCACGGTACATTGAGTACGAGTGTACCCGCTGCCTGTGACCACGGTACACTGAGTACTAGTGTACCTGCTGCCTGTGACCACGGTACATTGAGTACCAGTGTACCTGCTGCATGTGACCACGGTACATTGAGTACCAGTGTACCTGCTGCCTGTGACCACGGTACATTGAGTACCAGTGTACCTGCTGCCTGTGACCACGGTACATTGAGTACGAGTGTACCCGCTGCCTGTGACCACGGTACACTGAGTACTAGTGTACCTGCTGCCTGTGACCACGGTACATTGAGTACCAGTGTACCTGCTGCCTGTGACCACGGTACATTGAGTACCAGTGTACCTGCTGCCTGTGACCACGGTACATTGAGTACTAGTGTACCTGCTGCCTGTGACCACGGTACATTGAGTACCAGTGTACCTGTTGCCTGTGACCACGGTACATTGAGTACCAGTGTACCTGCTGCCTGTGACCACGGTACATTGAGTACCAGTGTATCTGCTGCCTGTGACCACGGTACATTGAGTACTAGTGTACCTGCTGCCTGTGACCACGGTACATTGAGTACTAGTGTACCTGCTGCCTGTGACCACGGTACATTGAGTACTAGTGTACCTGCTGCCTGTGACCACGGTACATTGAGTACAAGTGTACCTGTTGCCTGTGACCACGGTACATTGAGTACTAGTGTACCTGCTGCCTGTGACCACGGTACATTGAGTACAAGTGTACCTGCTGCCTGTGACCACGGTACATTGAGTACTAGTGTACCTGCTGCCTGTGACCACGGTACATTGAGTACTAGTGTACCTGCTGCCTGTGACCACGGTACATTGAGTACCAGTGTACCTGCTGCCTGTGACCACGGTACATTGAGTACTAGTGTACCTGCTGCCTGTGACCACGGTACATTGAGTACCAGTGTACCTGCTGCCTGTGACCACGGTACATTGAGTACCAGTGTACCTGCTGCCTGTGACCACGGTACATTGAGTACCAGTGTACCTGCTGCCTGTGACCACGGTACATTGAGTACTAGTGTACCTGCTGCCTGTGACCACGGTACATTGAGTACTAGTGTACCTGCTGCCTGTGACCACGGTACATTGAGTACTAGTGTACCTGCTGCCTGTGACCACGGTACATTGAGTACAAGTGTACCTGCTGCCTGTGACCACGGTACATTGAGTACTAGTGTACCTGCTGCCTGTGACCACGGTACATTGAGTACCAGTGTACCTGCTGCCTGTGACCACGGTACATTGAGTACTAGTGTACCTGCTGCCTGTGACCACGGTACATTGAGTACTAGTGTACCTGCTGCCTGTGACCACGGTACATTAAGTACTAGTGTACCTGCTGCCTGTGACCACGGTACATTGAGTACAAGTGTACCTGCTGCCTGTGACCACGGTACATTGAGTACTAGTGTACCTGCTGCCTGTGACCACGGTACATTGAGTACTAGTGTACCTGCTGCCTGTGACCACGGTACATTGAGTACAAGTGTACCTGCTGCCTGTGACCACGGTACATTGAGTACTAGTGTACCTGCTGCCTGTGACCACGGTACATTGAGTACCAGTGTACCTGCTGCCTGTGACCACGGTACATTGAGTACTAGTGTACCTGCTGCCTGTGACCACGGTACATTGAGTACAGTGTACCTGCTGCCTGTGACCACGGTACATTGAGTACCAGTGTACCTGCTGCCTGTGACCACGGTACATTGAGTACCAGTGTACCTGCTGCCTGTGACCACGGTACATTGAGTACCAGTGTACCTGTTGCCTGTGACCACGGTACATTGAGTACCAGTGTACCTGCTGCCTGTGACCACAGTACATTGAGTACCAGTGTACCTGCTGCCTGTGACCACGGTACATTGAGTACTAGTGTACCTGCTGCCTGTGACCACGGTACATTGAGTACCAGTGTACCTGTTGCCTGTGACCACGGTACATTGAGTACCAGTGTACCTGCTGCCTGTGACCACGGTACATTGAGTACCAGTGTACCTGCTGCCTGTGAACACGGTACATTGAGTACTAGTGTACCTGCTGCCTGTGACTACGGTACATTGAGTACTAGTGTACCTGCTGCCTGTGACCACGGTACATTGAGCACCAGTGTACCTGCTGCCTGTGACCACGGTACATTGAGTACCAGTGTACCTGCTGCCTGTGACCACGGTACATTGAGTACCAGTGTACCTGCTGCCTGTGACCACGGTACATTGAGTACCAGTGTACCTGCTGCCTGTGACCACGGTACATTGAGTACCAGTGTACCTGCTGCCTGTGACCACGGTACATTGAGTACCAGTGTACCTGCTGCCTGTGACCACGGTACATTGAGTACTAGTGTACCTGCTGCCTGTGACCACGGTACATTGAGTACTAGTGTACCTGCTGCCTGTGACCACGGTACATTGAGTACTAGTGTACCTGCTGCCTGTGACCACGGTACATTGAGTACCAGTGTACCTGCTGCCTGTGACCACGGTACATTGAGTACCAGTGTACCTGCTGCCTGTGACCACGGTACATTGAGTACTAGTGTACCTGCTGCCTGTGACCACGGTCATTGGTACTAGTGTACCTGCTGCCTGTGACCACGGTCATTGAGTACCAGTGTACCTGCTGCCTGACCACGGTACATTGGTACCAGTGTACCTGCTGCCTGTGACCACGGTACATTGAGTACCAGTGTACCTGCTGCCTGTGACCACGGTACATTGAGTATTAGTGTACCAGTGTACCTGCTGCCTGTGACCACGGTACATTGAGTATTAGTGTACCTGCTGCCTGTGACCACGGTACATTGAGTACTATTGTACCTGCTGCCTGTGACCACGGTACATTGAGTATTAGTGTACCTGCTGCCTGTCTGCCCGGGTACACACACACACAGGAGCTATGAATCGACCCCTGAAACCACAACTAGGTGAGTACATACACGCGCGCGCGCACACACCCAACACACACACACACACACACACACACACACATACACACACACGCACCCAACACACACACACACATCACACACACACACCCAACATACACACACACATACACAGTAGCGGCCAGTGAAGAGGCGGGGCCAGGAGCTGTGAATCGACCCCTGCAACTACAATTAGGTGAGTACAACTAGGTGAGTACACACCCAACACACACACACACACATACACCCAACACACACACACACACAAACACAAACACACACACACACACACACAAACACACCCAAAACACACACACACACACACACACATACACACACACACACACACACACACACACACACACATACTATATTTACAATATAGATTACCTTTCTTACCTGGCACCTAGACAAACAGGTTTTATCTGGGAATAATTTAGCCAAGAATAATCCATTTCGGTCGGTGTGTGGCCCGGGGCCTCAGGCTGGGACACCCATCCAGCTCTCTGACTTACCCGGCAATCACCTGGAGCACTGCCACGATACACCAGGGATACTGTTGGATGTAATTATCCCTTTAAATAAGACAAACTCGATCTTCAGACAAGACTGCGCGCCCTCACTCTCATTTTGCAAATGATTTCTAGTGGTTTGTTTCGTAATTAAGTTATTTAGGCACAGATACAAGGACCACAATGGATATACAAAGACCCCAATGGATATTCAAGGACCAAAATGGATATAAAAGGACCACAATGGATATACAAGGATCCCAATGGATATTCAAGAACCACAATGGAAATACAAGGACCACAATGGATATAAAAGGACCACAATGAAAATACAAGGACCACAATGGAAATACAAGAAACACAATGTAAATACAAGGACCACAATGGAAATACAAGGACCACAATGGATATACAAGGACCACAATGGATATACAAGGACCACAATGGATATACAAGGACCACAATGTAAATACAAGGACCACAATGGAAATACAAGGACCACAATGGAAATAAGTCACTTTGACTGACTTTTGGATTAAACTGGTGGGTAATTTACACTTATGTGTACCTCTGCCTAAATAAACTAAGTACAATTATCATTTATAGTGTAAATTACCTAGGATAAGCCCTCCGAAAAAGGTCAAAGTGACTTAATTCCACTTCTTTACCAGAAGGATACGATGTCCTCCATAACCTCCTGCTGGTCCAGATGTTGTATCTCTGTGTTGCTGAGTCCCAGAGCTTTCAGGACTTGTGGATTCTTCCCTTAGTTAAGCCACACGCATTTGGTGTCAGTGGTTTTGTTCGTGAGCATCCGCCGATCTATCGGATTCGGATCCACCTCCTGCCGAAGTTGGGTACGAAACGAACATCAAGGTTAGCTATGACCAATCAATCTCCCATACCAGCCAGCCCCTCGCCCAATGAAAACCAGCCACACCCCTCATACGGCCCAAGCAAGATTTTCATTGGTTGCCTTACCAGATGCCTCCTATGGAAGACTGTTTGCGAAACGCTGAGGTGAGTAACCTGTCCTGTCCAGGACTACGCGATACAATGACCAAAACGAAGCGAGGGAATTTACGAAGTAATAAAGCTGAAAGGGAAAAAACGTCAGGGTGAGGTTAGGTGGAAAATGGGATGAGAGAGAGAACGCATGTGCGTAACTAAGAGGTGTGGAGGAAGTGGAAGACGAGCCCAGATGTTCGAACACACACACCCTGCCAGACAAAAAGGCTGAGGAGTTGTGGCAACACAGCGTCTGCTGCGGTTTTCTGCAGACAGTGTTCATGTGCTCACCTAGTTGTGTTTGACGGGGGTCGAAACATAGCTCCTGGAACCAGGTTAGCTTCCAACTACTCCCCATTATTAATGTATTTTGTTAAAACATTTAACTTCACGTCAATAAAACTGAATTTCTGAAGAATCTTCTTTTCTTCTTCTTCTTCTTCCTCCTTAACATGTCAGGTCAAGGTCTTCACTTTTTATATATATATTATATATATATATATATATATATATATATATATATATATATATATATATATATATATATATATATATATATATATATATATATATATATATATATATATATATATATATATATATTAAGCAACAAGACAAGTGGTGTTCTTAACGCAAGGAAACAAACACAAGGTTAGTTTGTGTTGCTTGTTTGTCCACCAACACTGTCAGCTTACACTGTTTGTCCACCAACACTGTCAGCTTACATTGTTTGTCCACCAACACTGTCAGCTTACATTGTTTGTCCACCAACACTGTCAGCTTACATTGTTTGTCCACCAACACTGTCAGCTTACATTGTTTGTCCACCAACACTGTCAGCTTACATTGTTTGTCCACCAACACTGTCAGCTTACATTGTTTGTCCACCAACACTGTCAGCTTACATTGTTTGTCCACCAACACTGTCAGCTTACATTGTTTGTCCACCAACACTGTCAGCTTACACTGTTTGTCCACCAACACTGTCAGCTTACATTGTTTGTCCACCAACACTGTCAGCTTACATTGTTTGTCCGAAAGCAACACTGTCAGCTTACATTGTTTGTCCACCAACACTGTCAGCTTACATTGTTTGTCCACCAACACTGTCAGCTTACATTGTTTGTCCACCAACACTGTCAGCTTACATTGTTTGTCCGAAAGCAACACTGTCAGCTTACATTGTTTGTCCACCAACACTGTCAGCTTACATTGTTTGTCCACCAACACTGTCAGCTTACATTGTTTGTCCACCAACACTGTCAGCTTACATTGTTTGTCCACCAACACTGTCAGCTTACATTGTTTGTCCACCAACACTGTCAGCTTACACTGTTTGCCCACCAACACTCTCAGCTTACACTGTTTGTCCAAAAGCAACACTGTCAGCTTACACTGTTTGTCCACCAACACTGTCAGCTTACACTGTTTGTACAAAAGCAACACTGTCAGCTTACATTGTTTGTCCACCAACATTGTCAGCCTACACTGTCCACCAACATTATCAGCCTACACTGTCCACCAACACTGTCAGCCTACACTGTCCACCAACACTGTCAGCCTACACTGTCCACCAACACTGTCAGCCTACACTGTCCACCAACACTGTCAGCTTACACTGTCCACCAACACCGTCAGTCTACACTGTCCACCAACACTGTCAGCCTACACTGTCCACCAACACTTTCAGCCTACACTGTCCACCAACACTGTCAGCTTACACTGTCCACAAACACTGTCAGCCTATACTGTCCACCAACACTATCAGCTTACACTGTCCACCAACACTGTCAGCTTACACTGTCCACAAACACTGTCAGCTTACACTGTCCACCAACACTGTCAGCCTACACTGTCCACCAACACTGTCAGCTTACACTGTCCACAAACACTGTCAGCCTATACTGTCCACCAACACTGTCAGCTTACACTGTCCACCAACACTGTCAGCCTACACTGTCCACCAACACTCAGCTTACACTGTCCACCAACACTGTCAGCCTACACTGTCCACCAACACTGTCAGCCTACACTGTCCACCAACACTGTCAGCCTACACTGTCCACCAACACTGTCAGCCTACACTGTCCACCAACACTGTCAGCCTACACTGTCCACCAACACTGTCAGCCTACACTGTCCACCAACACTGTCAGCTTACACTGTCCACCAACACTCAGCTTACACTGTCCACCAACACTGTCAGCCTACACTGTCCACCAACACTGTCAGCTTACACTGTCCACCAACACTGTCAGCCTACACTGTCCACCAACACTGTCAGCCTACACTGTCCACCAACACTGTCAGCTTACACTGTCCACCAACACTCAGCTTACACTGTCCACCAACACTGTCAGCCTACACTGTCCACCAACACTCAGCTTACACTGTCCACCAACACTGTCAGCTTACACTGTCCACCAACACTGTCAGCTTACACTGTCCACCAACACTGTCAGCCTACACTGTCCACCAACACTGTCAGCTTACAGCTTACATCTACAGGTGACACAGCATGATGGAGTCGACGCCTGGATTACAATCCAGGCGTCATAATCATGGATAAAGCCAAGGACATTGAAAATCAATGGAGAATGTTGATATAAAACACGCTGATGGGCGCTTACGACCTCGCTTAGAGTACTAGTGTACTCAACTAGATGTACTCAAATTTATAACCAATTGTGCTATGGAGTACTAGTGTACTCAACGAGTTGTACTCAGATTTGTACCCAATGAATTGTGCTATGGAGTACTAGTGTATTCAACGAGTTTACTCAGATTTGTACCCAATGAATTGTGCTATGGAGTACTAGTGTATTCAACGAGTTGTACTCAGATTTGTACCCAATGAATTGTGCTGTAGAGTACTAGAGTACTCAACGACCCATTACGTACCTCTGTAATCCTTTGACTACCGCCCACAGGATGGGTGTGGGCTGCATAATAAAGACATTAAACTAACTACTCAAATCTGTACTCACTAAAATCTGCTCAAAAATGTACTCACCTAATTGTCTTTGAAGGGGTCAAGGCACAGCTCCTCGTCTGGATTTCTAATCTCACAATAGACTGGCATATACGTATATGCCTTGTACCTCATGCACGGAGCCTAAGTACACAACCGAAAGAACCCGGGTTCAATTCCGGGGTTGAAACCTAGTCCCATGTCTCCTAGCACCTGTTGTCCTCAACTTGCTCACCTAGCAGTAAATAGGCACTTAGAATGACCTATGTGAGGAGAACCTAAGGACCCGGGGTTAGCCTTGATGCTGGTGAAGGATTCTTGATACGGGTAATAATAATCTCGCCGGCCAAGAGAGAGAGAGAGAGAGAGAGAGAGAGAGAGAGAGAGAGAGAGAGAGAGAGAGAGAGAGAGAGAGAGAGAGAGAGCCGTCACAGGTCTCTGTTCATTGATCGTCAAAATCTTACGGGAATTATTTTCTTGCGCCTGTGTAACAGTAAGTGCTGTAGCAATAGTCACAACAACAGACACAGCAACAGAGAAAAATAGCAACGGACACAGCAACAGAGAAAAATAGCAACAGACACAGCAACAGAGAAAAATAGTAACAGACACAACAACAGAGAAAAATAGCAACAGACAACAGAGAAAAATAGTAACAGACACAACAACAGAGAAAAATAGCAACAGACACAACAACAGAGAAAAACAAGTCACAAAGAAAAACAACAAGTCACAACAATAGGCAACAAAAAGAGCAGTAGTACCAATATTATGATTATTATTATTATTATTATTAGTAGTAGTAGTAGTAGTAGTAGTAGTAGTAGTAGTAGTAGTAGTAGTAGTAGTAGTAGGAATAGTAGTAGTAGTAGTAGTAGTAGGAATAGTAGTAGTAGTAGTAGTAGCAGTAGTAGTAGTAGTAGTAGTAGGAGTAGTAGTAGTAGTAGTAGTAGTAGTAGTAGTAGTAGTAGTAGTAGTAGTAGTAGTAGTAGTAGTATAGTAATAGTAGTAGAAACAACACAAGGTCGTGTAAGTGAAAAACGACTCAGATGACGGGGAGAAACCATCACTGTTTCTAGTAGACGTCTCGACCCTTACACCACCCTGGAGACGTTTCGACCCTCACACCCACCTCGAAACGTTTAGACTCTCGCTTAGAGGTTAACCAGCTTCGACTCTTGTCACACAAGGTACACTCAATGTAACCAATGTTCCAATGTTACAGAGTAGAAGACCTTGTTGTCACCACTGTACGTTAAAGTTGATACCGTCAACAAACAGTCAATAAAGCTCATCCAGCGGTCAAATACCAGTTAGTTAAGTTCACAATTTTTCCAATACCAGTTAGTTAAGTTAGCTCCATCTCTGACAATGATTTTCCAGATGGCATGAGTGACATGAGATTATAAGAACAAGTGTAACGGCAGGTACCAACAGTCTGGTGGATCAGGCCAGGAACCAGGAGGCTGGGACCACGACCAGGCCTCGTGGAGGCGCTGACCTCTAGAAATCACTACAGGTAACCCGCAGGTAACAATTTGTTGTGGCAGATACAGGGACGTCAACTACAAGGCACTTGTGGTAGATAGCAGGTTTGATCCGAGGAAAGAGAGAGGGGTAGTTCCACTCCCTGAATAATGAGTTCGTCAGGCATCATGGCGCTTTAAGTATATTCTCGTTTTAAAACGTCAATTTTTGACGCTTTGTTCAACGTCATTTTTTCTCTCTTTCTCTAAAGTGCGTTTTCTTTATTTGAAGTCAGATTAACATAATACAATTTTAGTTAGATTTGATTAGGCTAAGTTATTTATGTAAGATTAAGTTAATTTGGGTTATTTTCGGTTAGGTTATTTAACAAATAATAACTAAATATAAAAAATAACACGGCGCGATACGTCTGGCAGAGAGGTGGACAAGAAAAAATAGGAAACGTTCAAATTTCTTCGCTGAACACTGTAGGTGTGAGACTGGGCAACTTAGGTAAGGTTCGTCAGGAAACAGTACAAGTGTTTCCTGACTTAGAGAAACAACAAGCACAATGTACAACAAGTTTCTCCACCAACTTTGTTTACGTCTGAATGAGGTGAACGATGCGCGATAACTGACCGTCCACCGCACCTTAACACCACAGTTGTTATGTCATGGTAAGTAAGTTAATTCAGGTACAGGTACACATAAATACAGTTACATAACTTATCATACATAGTAGCATGTGTGTATATTACCTCGGATAACCCAAAATGTCAGGCACAGTGACTTTATTTCCGCTGGGACCCTTGTATTATCTTATTGAAACCTTAAAGGTTAAAACAGGTAAGTAACTCAACTATCTGAAAACAGTTACGATAAAAGGAGATATACTAGGAATAAGGTAAACTGAGTTATGTACATGGTGAAGGAAGAGGTGTGGAGGAGTTGATGGGGATAGAGGGGAGAGAGACAGTAGCCGTCTATCCCAGAACTGTGTGCAAGAAGTTTAGCCACAACAACACAAGATAATTACTAAGTCGTTCATTGCCTCCTCCTCCTCCTCCGTCCCCCCACACACTCACTAAATCCAACCCCACCCAACCTCAGCTTCCTTCACCAGGTGTGGTTGTGGTGGAGGTGTACGACCCCAATGGAAATAAGTCACTCTGTCTGACTTTTTTGTGTTATCAGAAGTAATTTACACTATGTATGATAATTGTACTTATGTGTACCTGTGCCTAAATAAACTTACTTATTTACTTACGACCTCGCCCACAACACTGTACCCCATCCCCACCTAAATAGGTTCCTTCTCAAAGACCTTACCCCCTTTTGAGGCCTAGTTCCTAGGCCTCTTGTGTCTCCATATTTTCTTGCGCACATGATGGATATGGGGTGCACAATAAACTAGCCACTTCAGGGGCAAAATCTAATCAAAATTATCCCAAATAACCCAGTCCTACCCCACTAGACACCCAATGCTTCCGTTATCAAGGATCTCAGCCCAAATAACCCTATCCAGCCCAACTCCACCATTCAACACCAAAATAATTAAAGATCTAACTCTGTACGAGGCAATGATGATCCTTTTTAAGTCACTTGTTCTCTCTAGGCTACAATACTGCTGTACACTAACAACCTCATTCAAGGAAGGTGAAACTGCACATCTAGAGAATGTGCAGAGAACCTTCACTGCACGTATTAGTTCAGCCAAGCACCTTAATTACTGGGAATGTTTGAAGTCCCTTGACCTGTACTCCCTGTAACGGAGGCGAGGAAGATTAAAAATAATTTACACCTGGAAAATACTAGAGGGACTGGTCCCAAATCTTCACACAGACATCAAAAGACTAGGCAGACGGTGCAACATACCTCCACTGAAAAGTAGGGGCGTCATAAGCACACTAAGAGAAAATACAAAAAGTGTCCGGGGCCCAAGACTGTTCAACAGCCTCCCATCATACATAAGGGGAATGAGCAATATACCCCTGACTGTCTTCAAGAGGGAACTGGACAGATACCTTAAGACGGTACCCGATCAGTCGAGCTGTGGTTCGTACGTTGGATTGCGTGCGGCCAGCAGTAACAGCCTGGTTGATCGGGGCCTAATCCACAAGAATGCGTGGTCGAAGAACGAGCCGCGGGGGTGTTGACCCCGGGACACCCTTCAGGTAGAGGCGAGAAGTGTGGACAAATTTCCTGAGATCTAGTACTCCTGTTCACCTAGCAGTACACAGATACCTGGCACCTGCTACCTAGCAGTAGCCGGGAGTTACTGGACTGTTGTGGGTGGCATCCTGGAGTAGGAGCAATGGTCATCAGTAGAAAGCTAAACTGATTGAAAACTCTTGGGTTATTAACCCTCCGGAATTACTATTCAAAATGAATTTTGTTGTTGTTGCTTTTGTTGTTGTCGTTGTTATTGTTGCTTTTGTTGTCGTTGTTCGTCTTCCTTTCTTTCTCTTCTCCTTCAACTTGTAATCTTATAATTACTTAATATTTTCATCATTAAATATAATTAAAATCTGTTATTAAGTATAATAGATATGATGCTTATTTAGTACTCTGAGATAATGTATGTACCCCGGATATACATCTACATACATGTATGTGAGCGTGTTAGACAGGAGTGAATGGAGACGAATGGTTTTTGGGACCTGACGAGCTGTTGGAGTGTGAGCAGGGTAATATTGTGTGAAGGGATTCAGGGAAACCGGTTAGCCGGACTTGAGTCCTGGAAATGGGAAGTACAATGCCTGCATTTTAAAGGAGGGGTTTGGGATATTGTCAGTTTGGAGGGACTTCTAAACTGTAGTATCTGAGTGCCTCTGCAAAGACAGTGATTATGTATGAGTGTGGTGAAAGTGTTGAATGATGATGAAAGTATTTTCTTTTTGGGAATTTTCTTTCTTTTTGGGTCACCCTGCCTCGGTGGGAGACGGCCGACTTGTTGATATATATATATATATATATATATATATATATATATATATATATCATGTTTGATCATAGATTTAGGTTTATGTGTGGCAGAGAGAGAGAGGAGAGAGAGAGAGAGAGAGAGATTGGGGGGTGACCTGATGTCAGGCAAACATTTCTGGTCACTCAACCAGTGAAACACAGTGTTTTCTTGACTTCCACTGGACTTCCACTGGACTTTGTATCCACAAGGACTTCTCCTGTGACTTTATTTGGGTTGATCTTAAAGAGGTGATAGGATAACAGTATAATTTCATTCATAAATGGTCAATGTTCTTTTCAATAAATCCATTAATCTTTTAGCTATGTTAATTTACTTATCACTTGGAAAGCCGTTTTTTGAAGTGATAACTTAAGATGGGTATCTAACGTTTTAACTGCTGCTGTACTCTAAACTGGGTCTCCTGCTGTTTGGCTGAGCGTTGTATATAACTGACACTTCATGGCCTGAAATTTTTAACAGTCCAACTTTGTAGCATTGATTAGAATTTTCTCAAAATCTTATTATTCCCTAATTAGTTGGGTCTTCCCTTCACCTCCCTTTAAACTTTTTATCTTTTCTTACTATGTGGCAACCTTTTGGGAAGATACCATATGTTATTGTATTAGGAAGGTAATTATAAGTGTACCTTGTGCTTCGTGGCATGGCTTCCTGCTCTGTTTTGATATCTAATCATTGTGTACATTACCTTAGTGCATCTTACGTCCTGCAGGGTGGCTGGCTGGCTCCCTGTGTACTTCCATGTTGGGAACAGTGGGTACTCTTACGCTGAAGGATAAGTTAAGAGGTAGATAGTGAGGAAGAAGTGGTTGGTAGGGACCTACCTACCTACTTACCTACCTACCTACCTGTTTACTACATGTTTTGATGGTTGTGTGGTCATTCCTCTCGTTGTCCGGTCCCAGACCTAGCCTCCTGGTTGTCGACCTGATCAGCCAGGCATAAGGTGAGGCTGTGATCAGGAACTGAAGGAACCCAGTTAGTGTTCTAATCGTACCTTTACCTTCACCTGTGAAGGGTTTCTAGAGTTTATTTACTCCCGCAGTCCGGCCCTAATACATGTGTGAGAAGCTAGTAAAACCACTCACCTAGAAAATGGTTAGGGTACTCTAGCTGCTAACATCAATTCACACTGGTGAAATAATGTGGGAGGTTTAAAATCACTTGAGCTGTGCTCCCTACAGCTCAGGGAAGAGTTATGTTAGAAGTTACTCTCTGGAAACTGCAAGAAATGCTTTCAAATATGCACAAGGAAATATGCCCTTAGACCTAACCAGCCAGGCAGGCAGGCAGGCAGGCAGGCAGGCAGGCAGGCAGGCAGGCAGGCAGGCAGGCAGGCAGGCAGGCAGGCAGGCAGTCAGGCAAGCAGTCACGCAGGTAACAACAACAGCAGCAGTTATGGAACAAAGTCTGGGAGCATAAGACAGTGCTCTCCAACCTGTGGTCAACAAAAACTTCACAACACTAGCATGTTGACAACATAAACTTCTTCAGCTGTATAGCTGAGTACAACTGCACAGCTGAGTACAACTGCACAGCTGAGTACAGTTACACAGCTGAGTACAGTTACACAGCTGAGTACAACTACACAGCTGAGTACAGCTACACAGCTGAGTACAGCTACACATCTGAGTACAACTATACAGCTGAGTACAGCTACACAGTACAGGTTAAACACTTACAAACCCATTAACTTAATATTTTTTTTCAATTAAAGTTATACAACTCGAGTTTTTTTGTGTGGTGATTCATTGCTTTTAAAAATACATAACTAGCGAAATAAAAAAAAAAAGGAATCACTAGTATAAAGGATTGGAATCTGGTTTAAAAATTTTAAAAGGAATCACTAGTATAAAGGATTAGAATCTCGTTTAATAGGATTAGATTCTCTGGTATAAAGGATTGGAATCTGGTTTAAAAGGATTAGATTCCCCGGTATAAAGGATTGGAATCTGGTTTAAAAGGATTAGATTCTCTGATATAAAGGATTGGAATCTGGTTTAAAAGGATTAGATTCTCTGGTATAAAGGAGTGGAATCTGGTTTAAAAGAATTAGATTCTCTGATATAAAGGATTGGAATCTGGTTTAAAAGAATTAGATTCTCTGGTATTAAGGATTGGAATCTGGTTTAAAAGGGACTGGAATATCTGATTTAAAGGGACAGGAGATGAACAGTTAGCTGGCTTGCGGGAAGAGGGAGGAGGAGGGGAAGGGAGAGTGGGAGAGGGGGTAAGTGAGGGGAGGTAGGGGGCAGAGGGGAAGGAGGAGGGGTCTGGTAGGAGCGAGTGTGGGAAAAACTTGGAGGCAGGACGTATAGGATGCTCTCTAGGATACGCCTGGCCGCTCCTCAGCAACAGGATATCTGAGGAATCAGGATGTTTAATAGCCAAGGTGAACCATTAAGTTGGTGGTGGGTAAGTGGTCATTAAGTTGGTGGTGGGTAAGTGGTCATTAAGTTGGTGGTGGGTAAGTGGTCATTAAGTTGGTGGTGGGTAAGTGGTCATTAAGTTGGTGGTGGGTAAGTGGTCATTAAGTTGGTGGTGGGTAAGTGGTCATTAAGCTGGTGGTGGGTAAGTGGTCATTAAGTTGGTGGTGGGTAAGTGGTCATTAAGCTGGTGGTGGGTAAGTGGTCATTAAGCTGGTGGTGGGTAAGTGGTCATTAAGCTGGTGGTGGGTAAGTGGTCATTAAGCTGGTGGTGAGTAGGTAATCATTAAGCTGGTGGTAAGTGGTCATTAAGCAGATGGTGGGTAAGTTGTCATTAAGTTGGTGGTTGGTAAGTTCTGATTAAGCTGATGGGTAAGTGGTCCTTAAGCTGATGGTGGGTAAGTTGTCATTTAGCTGATGGTGGGTAAGTTGTCATTAAGCTGGTGGGTAAGTGGTCCTTAAGCTGATGGTGGGTAAGTTGCCATTAAGCTGGTGGTGGGTAAGTTGTCATTAAGCTGGTGGTGGGTAAGTTGTCATTAAGTTGGTGGTGGGTAAGTTGCCATTAAGCTGGTGGTGGGTAAGTTGTCATTAAGCTGGTGGTGGGTATCTGCTCATTAAGCTGGTTGCTGGTATTTTCTCATTAAGCTTGCTCTGAGTAGGTAGTCATTAAGCTTGTGTTGGGTAGATGACATTATTCAAATCACCTGTGTTCTCTAGCTTGAAGTATTGTTCAGTGTTGACGGCACCTTCCAGGGCAGGAGACATATCAATATCACAGCTGAAACATTCTGAGATCATTTACGGCTTGTATAACGCTAATAAAGCATTTAAATTACTGGGAAATACTGAAAGTCCTAAATATGTAGTGGCTGGAGAGAAGGAGATAGAGATACATGATAATATATACCGTGGAAGATGCTTGAGGACCTGGTCCCAAATCTGCACATTGATGCAGTGACATATATGGAAATGTAACATAAACCCGGTGTAAAGCAGGGACGCTGTGGGACCAATAACAGAACTCTGAATCAACATCCGTGGTCAGAGTTAACACTCTACCACAAGATATCAGAAACACTACCGAAACAGGTGTAGAAATTTTCATGAGGAAACTGGACAACTACCTCCGCCAAGTGTCAGATCAACCAGGCTGTGATGGATATGTGAGCCCGTGGGCCACCAGCAGTAACAACCTCGAACCTGACCCGAGGCTGGGCTTTGGGAGTTGAAAAACTCTAGAAACTCTTCAAAGGTATATCAAGGATGGCCTTTTGTCACCACGTAATGTATGCAGGTAACGCTGTCCAAGTTAATACACTAATACAAGATTAATGATTAATATTCTTGCTTCGTTGAAAAGTGCACGTCTGAATGTATGATGGGCGCATGATGTGTGCTCACCAGCTGGCTTCAGGAGCACTATTATACCTCACCTTTGATGAGTTTCGAGAGTCTTTCTACTCCTGGAGCCCGGCCTGGTCAACCAGGCTGTTGCTGCTGGAGGCCCGCTGCCCCACATATCAATCACAGCCTCCTGGTTGATCTGACACCTGGTGAAGATACTTGCCCCAGCAGTGTCTGTGATATCATACTTATTCTTAAAGCTATGTACAGATCTGCTTCAACTATTTAGCTGTCTACGTTAGTGCACTTCCTGACCACTCTGAGGCTGAAAAAATATTTCCCAACATCCCTGTAACTCTTCTGTACGCTTGACTTTAAGCTGTGCCCTTGTGTACCTGTTTCCCGCCTCTCGAAAATCCTATCCCTGTCCGCTCTATCAATCTCATTACTCTGGCGGGAGATTCATCTGTTAAAAATTACATTTGTGGTCACAGTGATGGCCCATGCTAACCTCCATATTGTGTATAAATACACCTAGTTGGATGAATCTTATTGTAGCCAGCTGGTTCAGTAGCTAACAGACCATGGGTTTAAACCTCACCCGTTCCTTGGTTTCTCTCGTTACTTTGAAGGTCGTTATTATGTTTTCCCTGGCCCTTCTGTTGTCCTCTGATATTATCAGGTTTAGCTCCTTTAATATCTCCTCATAGCTTCGGGACTAGTCTCATTGCTTTTCTCTGCACGTTTTTCAGTTACTAGACATGTTTGATGTGGGTCAGCGGGCCACCAGCAGCAACAGCCTGGTTGACCAGGGAAACACCAGACGAGCCTGCCCCAAGGCCGGGCTCTGGGAGTAGAAAAACTCTGGGAACTCATCAAAGTTAAAGGTTTGGGTTCCATGCTGACGTTACATCAAGGTGAACCTCACATCTGTTTACAGTGTCATGAATGACTCCTTGTTCAGATTCCTGAAAGATTACTTTAGATTACCTTACATTTGCCAGACGCATTTGTCATTTGCTACAAGGGCATTTCTGTGTGCCCGCCCGCGCACCTGTGTGTGTCGTTGGGTGGTGTGTTTGTACTCATCTAGCTGAGAGAGAGAGAGAGAGAGAGAGAGAGAGAGAGAGAGAGAGAGAGAGAGAGAGAGAGAGAGAGAGAGAGAGAGGCAGAACTAGGATTAGTTACCATGTTAAATAACACATGGTATCTGGTTCCTAACTGGCTTAACCCAGTACAAGTCTCTCAATTTCTCTATTACGAAACCCAACAGCACAGCAGCAACAATAACAACAGTAGCAACATCATCAACAGCAGCAACAACATCATCAACCAGCAACAACACTACCACCACAACCAGCAACAACACTACCACCACAACCAGTAACAACACTACCACCACCACCATCACAATAACAACCAAATAACTGCTGCAGTATTTGGGTGACTAGAAACCTAAGAATAGCATTCCGACATCTCAATAAGGAGTCGTTCAAGACTCTGTGCACCGTGTACGTCAGGCCTATATTGGAGTATGCAGCACCAGTTTGGAACCCACACCTGGGCAAGCACGTCAAGAAATTAGAGAAAGTGCAAAGGTTTGCAACGAGACTAGTCCCGGAGCTAAGGGACTAGGAGAGGTTAAGAGAAATTGACCTTAGGACACTGGAGGACAGGAGGGTCATGATAACATAAAATACTGAGAGGAAGCGACAAGGTGGACAGAGACAGGATGTTCCAGAGATGGGACACAGCAACAAGGGGTCACAATTGGAAGTTGAAGACTCAAATGAGTCACAGACATGTTAGGAAGTATTTCTTCAGTCACAGAGTTGTCAGGAAGTGGAATAGAATGGAAAATGATGTAGTGGAGGTGTCAGTAGAGTACTGAACCCCTATGTATTATACTTATGTAGTATATCATAGTACTAGCCATATTAGAGTTAGGCTTCCTAGCTGGCTGTGACGTACGTACGAACTTGACAAGACTTAAGCTCAAAGTCAGTTGACGTACTTGTTGAAAAACTGCTACAATGGACAACAAATTACTTAGGTTTGAAGACTATCGGCTGTCGACTGCGTAAAGGCTTAATAGTTGTATTATACATATACACTAATATCAACATTACTTTAATGCCTTATACACAAATTAAATATAATACTTAAATAATATATACGTATATATATATATATATATATATATATATATATATATATATATATATATACTATATATATACTATAAGACATATAAGACAAGCGAAATTTTGTGTATGCAATAATTTCGCCAAAATCATTCTGAACCTAACGAAAAAAATATATTTCATCGTGTTTGTTTATTATTAAATTATTGTAAACGTATCTAAAATATATTTAGTTGGGTTAGGCTAAATTAAATTGCGCTTGTTACAAAATTAATTTTTTTTTACATTAACATAAATGAAAATAATATACATATGTATCTTTAAACGTATAAGAGAAAATTTAAGAAAGGACTTAATTTTAAATGAGTTCTTGCTAATTGACCAGTTTTACCTATTAGGCACGACATAGAGTCTCAGGGGAGACTCTATCAATCCTGGTTTAATTGATAAAATTTCCCATCCTTGGATAAGTGTCTCATTCAGACCACTTCTTCCCTATTATATACTTTTTATAACAGCTAAATAACGCATTTAATATATATTTTTACACCGTGAATAATATTATCAATAGTGGGACGTAAAATAATAAATGTTGCTTTTTGTACTAGTATATTGTCACTCATGATAAGACAGCCAAATGTACCTTAATTTCAAAATTAATATAATAAGACAAGATAACTCTGACTGACACATTAATAGCTCAAATATTTGATGACAGATAGTTAAAAAAAGAGATATGGTAAATAATACAATTATTAAGTATTAAATCTGTCAGTTGTGAACGTTGCTTCTTGTGGGAGTAACTAAAACATTTGTAAAAACTATCCAGGATGTGGAATTATTATTATTCCAGCTCGCCAACTATTTATAGAACTGCAAATACTTTTTTAAAGAATATTTTCATCACACGAAAGAAAGTCATTTAAATTTATTTACATATTCATATCCTACGTTCGTATTTATTTGTGTGAAATGTGATACAGTCTACAGTTATCCTTCTACACCCCCCCGGTCTTACCTGTGAGTCCTTAGTTAGTCAGTTTACACCCCCCTCCCTAAGATAATTTTAATTTTTAAAGGGGTGGGGGTAAGCCAGTGGAAGGCCTCGGTCAGATGACTAAAAGCTGCAGTGGTGGGTCATCATATGACTGAAGACCCACGTCAGGAAACATTTGTCCTGTTTTCTGACCAATCTTACCTAACCTAGCTCCAAGATACAGCCATACACAGGTGTATATACACTGAGAAGAGTCTGTGTGTATATTAGGTATTAAAGTATTCTTGGCTGATGGTGAGCAGGTGACATACAGCCTTAATGACCCCTCATGTAGTAGATAGGCTTTAAACCTAAACATAGCAACACGCTATGTATGAAATTTATAAACATAAGCTGTATCTCTGTGTATACAAAGGTGGATTCTGCCGGGGTATATAGACACTGAATCTCTCAGTATACACAGAGATTGAATATCTCACTGTATATACAGACAATCTATCAGTTTATATACAAAGACTGAATCTCTCAGTTTATATACAAAGACTGAATCTCTCAGTGTATATACAAAGACTGAATCTCTCAGTTTATATACAAAGACTGAATCTCTCAGTGTATATACAAAGACTGAATCTCTCAGTTTATATACAAAGACTGAATCTCTCAGTGTATATACAAAGACTGAATCACTCAGTGTATATACAAAGACTGAATCACTCAGTGTATATACAAAGACTGAATCATTCAGTGTATATACAAAGACTGAATCATTCAGTGTATATATGAAGACTGAATCACTCAGTGTATATACAAAGACTTAATCTCTCAGTGTATATACAAAGACTGAATCTCTCAGTGTATATACAAAGACTGAATCTCTCAGTCTATATACAGAGATTGAATCACCGAGTCTAATTTAATTCTCGTCTTAAAGATTAAAGTAATTTTAATAACCCAAATGAAGGTTCTTGTCTTTAAATATTTGCAACTAACTCATCTTAGATGGATATCTTTATAGTTATATCTTACTGGTTCTGAAGAACATGTGAGGTCGTGTCTAACAGTCTTAATGGTTCTGAAGAACATGTAAGGTCGTGTCTAACAGTCTTAATGGTTCTGAAGAACATGTGAGGTCGTGACTAACAGTCTTAATGGTTCTGAAGAACATGTGAGGTCGTGACTAACAGTCTTACTGGTTCTGAAGAACATGTGAGGTCGTGACTAACAGTCTTACTGGTTCTGAAGAACATGTGAGGTCGTGACTAACAGTCTTACTGGTTCTGAAGAACATGTGAGGTCGTGACTAACAGTCTTACTGGTTCTGAAGAACATGTGAGGTCGTGACTAACAGTCTTACTGGTTCTGAAGAACATGTGAGGTCGTGACTAACAGTCTTACTGGTTCTGAAGAACATGTGAGGTCGTGACTAACAGTCTTAATGGTTCTGAAGAACATGTGAGGTCGTGACTAACAGTCTTACTGGTTCTGAAGAACATGTGAGGTCGTGACTAACAGTCTTACTGGTTCTGAAGAACATGTGAGGTCGTGACTAACAGTCTTACTGCTTCTGAAGAACATGTGAGGTCGTGACTAACAGTCTTAATGGTTCTGAAGAACATGTGGGGTCGTGACTAACAGTCTTACTGCTTCTGAAGAACATGTGAGGTCGTGTCTTAATGGTTCTGAAGAACATGTGAGGTCGTGTCTAACAGTCTTACTGCTTCTGAAGAACATGTGAGGTCGTGTCTTAATGGTTCTGAAGAACATGTGAGGTCGTGTCTTAATGGTTCTGAAGAACATGTAAGGTCGTGTCTTAATGGTTCTGAAGAACATGTGAGGTCGTGTCTAACAGTCTTAATGGTTCTGAAGAACATGTGAGGTCGTGTCTAACAGTCTTAATGGTTCTGAAGAACATGTGAGGTCGTGTCTAACAGTCTTAATGGTTCTGAAGAACATGTGAGGTCGTGTCTAACAGTCTTAATGGTTCTGAAGAACATGTGAGGTCGTGGCTTAATGGTTCTGAAGAACATGTGAGGTCGTGACTAACAGTCTTACTGCTTCTGAAGAACATGTGAGGTCGTGACTAACAGTCTTAATGGTTCTGAAGAACATGTGAGGTCGTGACTAACAGTCTTAATGGTTCTGAAGAACATGTGAGGTCGTGACTAACAGTCTTACTGCTTCTGAAGAACATGTGAGGTCGTGACTAACAGTCTTAATGGTTCTGAAGAACATGTGAGGTCGTGACTAACAGTCTTACTGCTTCTGAAGAACATGTGAGGTCGTGACTAACAGTCTTAATGCTTCTGAAGAACATGTGAGGTCGTGTCTAACAGTCTTAATGGTTCTGAAGAACATGTGAGGTCGTGTCTTAATGGTTCTGAAGAACATGTGAGGTCGTGTCTTAATGGTTCTGAAGAACATGTGAGGTCGTGTCTTAATGGTTCTGAAGAACATGTGAGGTCGTGTCTAACAGTCTTAATGTTTCTGAAGAATATGTGAGGTCGTGGCTTAATGGTTTTGAAGAACATGTGAGGTCGTGTCTAACAGTCTTAATGGTCCTGAAGAACATGTGAGGTCGTGACTAACAGTCTTAATGGTTCTGAAGAACATGTGAGGTCGTGACTAACAGTCTTAATGGTTCTGAAGAACATGTGAGGTCGTGTCTAACAGTCTTAATGGTTCTGAAGAACATGTGAGGTCGTGGCTTAATGGTTTTGAAGAACATGTGAGGTCGTGTCTAACAGTCTTACTGCTTCTGAAGAACATGTGAGGTCGTGTCTAACAGTCTTAATAGTTCTGAAGAATATGTGAGGTCATGTCTTAATGGTTCTGAATAACATGCGAGGTCGTGTTTAACAGTCTTAATGGTTCTGAAGAACATACAGTCTTAATGGTTCTGAAGAACATGTGAGGTCGTGACTAAGTCTTACTGCTTCTGAAGAACATGTGAGGTCGTGTCTAACAGTCTTAATGGTTCTGAAGAACATGTGAGGTCGTGTCTAACAGTCTTAATGGTCCTGAAGAACATGTGAGGTCGTGTCTAACAGTCTTAATGGTCCTGAAGAACATGTGAGGTCGTGTCTAACAGTCTTAATGGTCCTGAAGAACATCACAAGTCATGTCTAACAGACTTACTGGTTCTGAAGAACATCACAAGTCATGTCTAACAGACTTACTGGTTCTGAAGAACATCACAAGTCATGTCTAACAGACTTACTGGTTCTGAAGAACATCACAAGTCATGTCTAATAGATCCGGGTGTTCTTCGTTAGGAAAAATAACACAAACATCACAGGATGTGACATTTCAGTTCCTCTACAACTGTTCAAAAGCCAGGAACGTTGTTTCTGTTAGAGCTATTATTATTATTATTATTATCATCATTATTATTTTTATTATTATCAGGGGAGAGCTAAACCCGTAGGGATTATACAGCGCCTGTGGGAAGGGGGAACTGGAGCACAGATCCAATTCCCTGGATCAAGAGCTCCTCACCAACATCAAGGAACTCTGTGAGAGTTAAGATAGTTAAGTGATGCAGGACACACCTGTCAAGGGTCCACATGTGTGTGTGTACTCACCTAGTTGTGGTTGCAGGGGTCGAGTCACAGCTCCTGGCTCCGCCTCTTCACTGGCCGCTACTGTGTGTGTGTGTGTTCACTTGTTCTGCTCGTCTTGTGAAGACCGGGGGTGTGACAGGTGTGTGTCATGATCCATGACAGTCACTGACTTTTGTGTTAAAAAGCGTGACAGTAATTGACAGTTGTTTTTTAAAGAATAACAGTGATTGACAGGTGTTTTATAAAGAATAACAGTGATTGACAGGTGTTTTTAACATATGACAGTGACTGACATGTGTTTTTTAAACTGTGACAGTGATTGACAGGGGTGTAATGGTGCATAACGGTGACTTGACAGGAGCTAAAAAAAAAGTTATAGCAATTGACAGTTGTGTAATGGTGCGCGACAGTGATTGACAGGTGTCCTAAGAAGCGTGACACTGACTGACAGGTGTGTCGTGGACCATAACAACACCTGACAGTCTGTGCTGTTAGGGTTCAGTGGCTGACAGGTGTGTGAGGGGAGCCTCAGAGTGACTGTTAAGTGTATTCTCATGCGTGAAGGTAAGTGACAGGTGTGTCATGAAGCATGACAGTGGCTGACAGGTGTGTCACAAAGGAAGCACCTGGGAACTGATGAATAAGACAAATGTGCAGCACATAGGCATCTTTATAAGGATTATTTCCCAACCGGAAGTAGAGAGGTAATTTTGAGGTGGTGAGTCCCTCAGTCTTGATATGAGGTGATCAGTCCCTCAGTCTTGATATGAGGTGATCAGTCCCTCAGTCTTGATATGAGGTGATCAGTCCCTCAGTCTTGATATGAGGTGATCAGTCCCTCAGTCTTGATATGAGGTGATCAGTCCCTCAGTCTTGATATGAGGTGATCAGTCCCTCAGTCTTGATATGAGGTGGTCAGTCCCTCAGTCTTGATATGAGGTGATCAGTCCCTCAATCTTGATATGAGGTGATCAGTCCCTCAATCTTGATATGAGGTGGTCAGTTTCTCAGTCTTGATATGAGGTGATCAGTCCCTCAATCTTGATATGAGGTGATCAGTCCCTCAGTCTTGATATGAGGTGATCAGTCCCTCAGTCTTGATATGAGGTGATCAGTCCCTCAGTCTTGATATGAGGTGATCAGTCCCTCAGTCTTTATATGAGGTGATCAGTCCCTCAGTCTTGATATGAGGTGATCAGTCCCTCAGTCTTGATATGAGGTGATCAGTCCCTCAGTCTTGATATGAGGTGATCAGTCCCTCAGTCTTGATATGAGGTGATCAGTCCCTCAGTCTTGATATGAGGTGATCAGTCCCTCAGTCTTGATATGAGGTGATCAGTCCCTCAGTCTTGATATGAGGTGGTCAGTCCCTCAGTCTTGATATGAGGTGATCAGTCCCTCAATCTTGATATGAGGTGATCAGTCCCTCAATCTTGATATGAGGTGATCAGTCCCTCAATCTTGATATGAGGTGGTCAGTTTCTCAGTCTTGATATGAGGTGATCAGTCCCTCAATCTTGATATGAGTGATCAGTCCTCAGTCTTGATATGAGGTGATCAGTCCCTCAGTCTTGATATGAGGTGATCAGTCCCTCAGTCTTGATATGAGGTGATCAGTCCCTCAATCTTGATATGAGGTGATCAGTCCCTCAGTCTTGATATGAGGTGATCAGTCCTCATCTTGATATGAGGTGATCAGTCCCTCAGTCTTGATATGAGGTGATCAGTCCCTCAATCTTGATATGAGGTGATCAGTCCCTCAGTCTTGATATGAGGTGATCAGTCCCTCAATCTTGATATGAGGTGATCAGTCCCTCAGTCTTGATATGAGGTGATCAGTCCCTCAATCTTGATATGAGGTGATCAGTCCCTCAATCTTGATATGAGGTGATCAGTCCCTCAGTCTTGATATGAGGTGGTCAGTCCCTCAATCTTGATATGAGGTGATCAGTTTCTCAGTCTTGATATGAGGTGATCAGTCCCTCAGTCTTGATATGAGGTGATCAGTCCCTCAATCTTGATATGAGGTGATCAATCCCTCAGTCTTGATATGAGGTGATCAGTCCCTCAGTCTTGATATGAGGTGATCAGTCCCTCAGTCTTGATATGAGGTGATCAGTCCCTCAGTCTTGATATGAGGTGATCAATCCCTCAGTCTTGATATGAGGTGATCAGTTTCTCAGTCTTGATATGAGGTGGTCAGTCCCTCAGTCTTGATATGAGGTGGTCAGTCCCTCAGTCTTGATATGAGGTGGTCAGTCCCTCATCCTTGATAGGAGATGATCAGTCCCTCAGTCTTGATAGGTGTTCAGTCTCTCAGTCTTGATAGAAGGTGTTCAGTCCCTCTGATGAAACTCAAACACATGCATGAGGATGGAAATATACATAGTTGAGCCAAAGGAGAGGTGTAGCAATAGAAGCTACCATCACTAATGGGTGGGGCCCACTACTAACCTGAAGTCAGAGCTACCACCAAAGTTACAATGACTTGGTGGCAGCAGTGGGATGAATCTAATACAAACTACATTCCCCCCATATAGGTTATGCATTATAAACCCCGTTGTATAATACATCACCCAGCGTATAATACATCACCTCCAGGTAGATAGATGCAGTGTATAATACATCACCTCTAAGTAGGTAGACCCAGTGTATAATACATCACCACCCGATGTATAATACATCACCACCCCGTGTATAATACATCACAAAAAATATTAGGGGTATTCCAGCTCTGAGATACGATGACACTGAGAATTGTGGGAGGGAGGGGAGAGGGGAGGGGGTTGTATCTGCCCCCCCACCCCACACTGAACTTCACCCTTACTCCCGTACCCCCAGTCCTGCCTCACCCCCCAACCTCCACTCACTGTATCAAGGTAGACACAGTGGAGTATAACAACATCGAACACCACAAACAAGAGAACCTCGCTATGTCTCCACTAAACTAAGCCTCAAAACAATATATATATATATATATATATATATATATATATATATATATATATATATATATATATATATATGGAGAGCGTATAAATCTGTAAGGGAAGGAAGGCGGGGTAGGGGTCGTCCTCGAAAAGGTTGGAGGGAGGGGGTAAAGGAGGTTTTGTGGGCGAGGGGCTTGGACTTCCAGCAGGCATGTGTGAGCGTGTTAGATAGGAGTGAATGGAGACGAATGGTTTTTGGGACCTGACGAGTTGTTGGAGTGTGAGCAGGGTAATATTTTGTGAAGGGATTCAGGGAAACCAGTTAATTGTTTTAGTTGGACTTAAGTCCTGGAAATGGGAAGTACAATGCCTGCACTTTAAAGGAGGGGTCTGGAAGGGACTTATTCTCAGCTGTCGTATCTGAGCGCCTCTGCAAAGACAGTGATTATGTATGAGTGTGGTGAAAGTGTTGAATGATGATGAAAGTATTTTCTTTTTG
This sequence comes from Cherax destructor, assembly GCA_009830355.1. Taxonomy (NCBI): domain Eukaryota; kingdom Metazoa; phylum Arthropoda; class Malacostraca; order Decapoda; family Parastacidae; genus Cherax; species Cherax destructor. The sequence continues at coordinate 296,847 of WNWK01000499.1, forward strand.
GGTCACCCTGCCTCGGTGGGCGACGGCCGACTTGTTGGAAAAAAAAATACTCCTAGGCTTTTCACGTGCTCCTTTCGTTCCATGGAACGATTTCTCCGTGCTTAGTGACCAGTTTCTGGGCCATCGTTGATTGTATATCCAAACAGGTGTCACCAGTCAATGTCAGTTGGTTGCTTAACTGTGTTGCAACATCATCGACTACTTAAAGATGGTTAAGACTGCATGTCACCTGTTCGTTGCCTTTCAAGAATAATCATTCAAATATCGACTAAAGTCAATTCTCAGAGAGACATACAATCTTCAATGTCATGCACAGAAAGCCATAAGACACATACTGAGAGACAGATATGAAACATATATTGAGGGAGTGATACAAGATACATGAAGACATAGAAAGTGAGAGAGAGAGACATAACATGTAAAGGAAGAGACATAACGTATGATGATGGTGGTGAGAGACCACAATACTGACACATACAACAAGCACAGGCTGACAGATGATCATGGCGAAGAAAAACTCACGACAACAACATAAGCAACAATAATAGTCATAACATTAACAACAACAACAGTCATAACAACAATAGGTTCTCCCGTCGCCACCCCCAACCACCAGCACCACCACTAGCACCAGTACACCACCAGCACCACTACTAGCACCAGTACCAGCACCACCAGTACCAGTACACCACCAGCACCACCACTAGCACCAGTACACCACCACTAGCACCAGCACTAGCACCACCACTAGCACCAGCACCAGTACACCACCAGCACCACCACTAGCACTAGTACCAGTACACCACCACTAGCACCAGTACCAGTACACCACCAGCATCACCACCAGTACACCACCACTAGCACCAACACCACCAGTAACAGCAGCACCACAAGCACCAGCACCACTAATACCACCAGCACTACCAGCACCACTAATACCAGCAGCAGCAGAAAAACAAGCACCATGCAGGTACATCATGGTACACTGCAGTACAGCAGGTGAGGATACAAGAACTTGAACAGTCATGCAGAAGCAAGAGTCGCATATCACCGGCAGGAGGAACACAGAAAGCAGGTGTTGACGCCAGAACAGCAGTCATGCAGCACGCAACAGCTGCTGACTGCAGGTCCAGGTGATGGTGCAACAGCTGCCTGAGCGTGCAGGTGGTGGTCTGCAGGTTCCAGCTCCAGACACAGGGAAATACTGGTATCCTGGACACAACCTCTGATATTATCTCCTTTATAGTATAATAATAAGACAATAAAATGCCCCCAGTGGAAATAAGTCACTCTGACATTTTTGGGTTATCCTAGGTTCTCTACACACATGCTGCTATGTATGCTAATAAAACTGTATTTGTATATACCTGAATAAACTTACTGCCCTCACATCTCGCCTCACCCACCACCACCAGTCAAAAATATTGATTACTTTCGCGTTTTTGTTCTCAAGCTTCTTCGGGAAATTTTAATTTGAAGGAAATTCATGATCCACTTTAAAATGTTAACATAATGTATAAACTTGGACGTGCCTAGCATGGGCCGGTAGGCCTGCTGCTGTGCTCCTCTGTTCTTATATTTGTAGCTTGTCTATTGCCTTCACTTCTCGAAGATCAGTGACCAGGGACTCTACGTACCAGAGTCACCATCCAGGTACCAGATGTTGAAGAGTGAGGCACTTGTGCACAAGTGTCTCTCTTCAACTTGTCAGTTTGTTCAACCATTTACATCCCCCCAGATGTTGATCACAGCTGTGCAGAAGAGGGATAGGCTGAGTGGGCCTCTCTGCTGGACGCCCTCTCAAGAGGTGACTCTTCGTTTGCCGAATAACAGAGACGAATTTTTACTAGGAGAGAGGAGCTTACGTCGACGTTTCGGTCCGACTTGGACCATTTACAAGAGTCAGTGTGACTTTTGTAAATGGTCCAAGTGGGACCGAAACGTCGTGGTAAGCGTCTCTCTGCTATATGCGAGTTACCTGCGTATTGTGTACGAATCTAACTGGAACCAACTGACACGAGACAGAAAAGACTAGAAAAATACTCTCGAACATTTCTTCAGATCACGTCTCTATTAACTAGGGTTAATATATTCTTGAAATCAAGTTTAACTAGGGCCGTATCTCCGGGTCAGTCCCTAATGTAAGCCCTTACTGCATGAGCCAATGATCAAACCTGATGATTATCTCCCAGTCCAAAGGCGCTGCATGACCCCTTGCTAGCAGTAACCAGGCGCCAATATGACACCATTAAGTTGAAGAATGAGACACTTGTCCAACATCTGGGAATCTTTAGTGAGGAAACGTTTCTCCAGTGGCTTCTTCAGTCCAATATAGAGAAGAACGGTGGAAAAAGAGGAGTTTGAGGTAATTAGTCCCTCAGCCTGGAGTTGCAGTGATTCAGGTCACAGGTGACAAGTACACGAGGGGCATGAATAACACATATTTTAATTTGAGAACAAAGAACACTAAGAGAGAGAAACGATTACTGATCAGCTAGGCTGTGGCGAATACGTTAGAATGCATGTTGCCAGCACTAATAACCTTGTTGCTAGCACTAATAACCTTGTTGCTAGCACTAATGACCTTGTTGTTAGCACTAATAACCTTGATGCTAGCCCTAATGTCAGGTAGACGAGGTCACAAAGATCAGGGTATCTGCTGAACACCTGCACACCAGGGTATCTGCTGAACACCTGCACACCAGGGTATCTGCTGAACACCTGCACACCAGGGTATCTGCTGAACACCTGCACACCATGGTATCTGCTGAACTGAACACCTGAACACTTCAAGTAAAGAAAGGCAACGAAGGGACAGATGGTTGTGGAGGAGGAAGACGAGGACGAGGAGGAGGACGACGAGGTGGAGGAGGTGGAGATGACCGGGGAGGGTCGGGTCCTCTGTGATGCAAGCAACTTCCCGTTCTCGTGGCTGAAGGTATCTTGTCTCCCGTTCTGCTGCTGCTGCATTTATTATTACTCTGAAGACATCTTCCTTTGTCCCAGCAGGAAGTGGATCCATCTGTCTCTCACTCCTTCGGAGGCGTGGACCATCTTCCTCACTCCTTCGGAGGCGTGGACCATCTTCCTCACTCCTTCAGGAGGCGTGGACCATCTTCCTCACTCCTTCAGGAGGCGTGGACCATCTTCCTACTCCTTCAGGAGGGCGTGGACCATCTTCCTCACTCCTTCAGGAGGGCGTGGACCATCTTCCTCACTCCTTCAGGAGGGCGTGGACCATCTTCCTCACTCCTTCAGGAGGGCGTGGACCATCTTCCTCACTCCTTCAGGAGGGCGTGGACCACCTTCCTCACTCTTCAGGAGGCGTGGACCACTTCCTCACTCCTTCAGGAGGGCGTGGACCATCTTCCTCACTCCTTCAGGAGGGTGGACACTTCTCACTCCTTCAGGAGGCGTGGACCACCTTCCTCACTCCTTCAGGAGGGCGTGGACCACCTTCCTCACTCCTTCAGGAGGGTGGACCATCTTCTCACTCCTTCAGGAGGGCGTGGACCACCTTCCTCACTCCTTCAGGAGGGCGTGGACCACTTCCTCACTCCTTCAGGAGGGCGTGGACCATCTTCCTCACTCCTTCAGGAGGGCGTGGACCATCTTCCTCACTCCTTCAGGAGGGCGTGGACCATCTTCCTCACTTCAGGAGGCGTGGACCATCTTCTCACTCCTTCAGGAGGGCGTGGACCATCTTCCTCACTCCTTCAGGAGGGCGTGGACCATCTTCCTCACTCCTTCAGGAGGGCGTGGACCATCTTCCTCACTCCTTCAGGAGGGCGTGGACCATCTTCCTCACTCCTTCAGGAGGGCGTGGACCATCTTCCTCACTCCTTCAGGAGGGCGTGGACCATCTTCCTCACTCCTTCAGGAGGGCGTGGACCATCTTCCTCACTCCTTCAGGAGGGCGTGGACCATCTTCCTCACTCCTTCAGGAGGGCGTGGACCATCTTCCCACTCCTTCAGGAGGGCTGGACCATCTTCCTCACTCTTCAGGAGGGCGTGGACCATCTTCCTCACTCCTTCAGAGGGCGTGGACCATCTTCCTCACTCCTTCAGAGGGCTGGACCACTTCCTCACTCCTTCAGGAGGGCGTGGACCATCTTCCTCACTCCTTCAGGAGGGCGTGGACCACTTCCTCACTCCTTCAGGAGGGCGTGGACCACCTTCCTCACTCCTTCAGGAGGCGTGGACCACCTTCCTCACTCCTTCAGGAGGGCGTGGACCATCTTCCTCACTCCTTCAGGAGGGCGTGGACCATCTTCCTCACTCCTTCAGGAGGGCGTGGACCACCTTCCTCACTCCTTCAGGAGGGCGTGGACCACCTTCCTCACTCCTTCAGGAGAGCGTGGACCACCTTCTCACTCCTTCAGGAGGCGTGGACCACCTTCCTCCACTCCTTCAGGAGAGCGTGGACCACCTTCCTCACTCCTTCAGGAGGGCGTGGACCATCTTCCTCACTCCTTCAGGAGGGCGTGGACCACCTTCCTCACTCCTTCAGGAGGGCGTGGACCACCTTTCTCACTCCTTCAGGAGGGCGTGGACCACCTTCCTCACTCCTTCAGGAGTGTGTGGACCATCTTCCTCACTCCTTCAGGAGGGCGTGGACCACCTTCCTCACTCCTTCAGGAGGGCGTGGACCACCTTCCTCACTCCTTCAGGAGGGCGTGGACCACCTTCCTCACTCCTTCAGGAGGGCGTGGACCACCTTCCTCACTCCTTCAGGAAGGCGTGGACCACCTTCCTCACTCCTTCAGGAGAGCGTGGACCACCTTCCTCACTCCTTCAGGAGGGCGTGGACCATCTTCCTCACTCCTTCAGGAGGGCGTGGACCACCTTCCTCACTCCTTCAGGAGGGCGTGGACCACCTTCCTCACTCCTTCAGGAGGGCGTGGACCACCTTCCTCACTCCTTCAGGAGGGCGTGGACCACCTTCCTCACTCCTTCAGGAGGGCGTGGACCATCTTCCTCACTCCTTCAGGAGGGCGTGGACCACCTTCCTCACTCCTTCAGGAGGGCGTGGACCACCTTCCTCACTCCTTCAGGAGGGCGTGGACCACCTTCCTCACTCCTTCAGGAGGGCGTGGACCACCTTCCTCACTCCTTCAGAGGGCGTGGACCACCTTCCTCACTCCTTCAGGAGAGCGTGGACCACCTTCCTCACTCCTTCAGGAGGGCGTGGACCACCTTCCTCACTCCTTCAGGAGGGCGTGGACCACCTTCCTCACTCCTTCAGGAGGGCGTGGACCACCTTCCTCACTCCTTCAGGAGGGCGTGGACCACCTTCCTCACTCCTTCAGGAGGGCGTGGACCACCTTCCTCACTCCTTCAGAAGAGCGTGGACCACCTTCCTCACTCCTTCAGGAGGGCGTGGACCATCTTCCTCACTCCTTCAGGAGGGCGTGGACCACCTTCCTCACTCCTTCAGGAGGGCGTGGACCACCTTCCTCACTCCTTCAGGAGGGCGTGGACCACCTTCCTCACTCCTTCAGGAGGGCGTGGACCACCTTCCTCACTCCTTCAGGAGGGCGTGGACCATCTTCCTCACTCCTTCAGGAGGGCGTGGACCACCTTCCTCACTCCTTCAGGAGGGCGTGGACCACCTTCCTCACTCCTTCAGGAGGGCGTGGACCATCTTCCTCACTCCTTCAGGAGAGCGTGGACCATCTTCCTCACTCCTTCAGGAGGGCGTGGACCATCTTCGTCATTCCTTCAGGAGGGCGTGGACCACCTTCCTCACTCCTTCAGGAGGGCGTGGACCACCTTCCTCACTCCTTCAGGAGAGCGTGGACCATCTTCCTCACTCCTTCAGGAGGGCGTGGACCACCTTCCTCACTCCTTCAGGAGGGCGTGGACCATCTTCCTCACTCCTTCAGGAGGGCGTGGACCACCTTCCTCACTCCTTCAGGAGGGCGTGGACCATCTTTCTCACTCCTTCAGGAGGGCGTGGACCTTCTCAAGATTGATGGTCTGGACAAGGAAACAGCCAGATCTCTGGATATTAGTACCAGGGGAACATAAAAACTCTTGAAACGTCAGTGTTCAACACAGAGACGATGTTGGACACTCATGAAATTCAGTGAGGTTAGATTGGTAATTAAGAAGATTTACGACGGCGAGAGTGTATAGAGGCTGCCCTAATTGCTGTCAGTATTATCCATCAAAAGACTGGTAGTTACACTTTATCCAAATTGCTAATGAATAGGATATAACCCATTCTGGAGACCGCTGTAACATGTTGTTGACACGTCCTTTTCAAACGCAACTCATCTCGCCACAATTGTACTAGCCACCAGGCCCCACGACCTGGTAGCTAAAGCTCTTGCTTCACACGGCGAGTGTACGGATTCTATTCCCGGCGAGGGTAGAAACAACGGTTGTCTATGTTTTCCATCAGTAAAATGGGTACCTGGGTGTTAGTCGACTGGTGTGGGTCGCATCTTGGGACAAAACTGACCTAATTTGCCCGAAATGCTCTGCATAACAATAGGCTTTCTATATAGTAGTATGTCATTGATGTCAGCTAGGCCTGTATACCTTGTACATGTACTTGTAAAAATAAAGATATTTTTATTATTTATTCTAATACTATTACTACTACTACTACCACTACTCAAACGACCTTCCACGTAGCTGGCGAAACGTTTCCTCGATAAAGATTCCCAGATGTTTCACGTCACATTCTTCTGACCATGGCATGATGGTCCAGTAGTTGTGAGAGGCAGGAGCGACCTCCTCTAAACCCGTGTCTAGGCGACACGTTTCCACACTGGAGATACCCATGTCCTGTACATGCGTGTAAGGTTAGGGTAAAGGACACATATGCAACTAATGTGAAATTTTATTGCGGCAACGTTTCGCTCTCTAGCTACAATTGTGTCACCTAACATAGTGTTGATAATACTACCATTGTTACAACGTGTAAGATTATAGATAATATGTTGAGGGAAGGTTCAGGCAGGTATATACGTCGAGGAAGGTTCAGGCAGGTATATACGTCGAGGAAGGTTCAGGCAGGTATATACGTCGAGGAAGGTTCAGGCAGGTATATACGTCGAGGAAGGTTCAGGCAGGTATATACGTCGAGGAAGGTTCAGGCAGGTATATACGTCGAGGAAGGTTCAGGCAGGTATATACGTCGAGGAAGGTTCAGGCAGGTATATACGTCGAGGAAGGTTCAGGCAGGTATATACGTCGAGGAAGGTTCAGGCAGGTATATACGTCGAGGAAGGTTCAGGCAGGTATATACGTCGAGGAAGGTTCAGGCAGGTATATACGTCGAGGAAGGTTCAGGCAGGTATATACGTCGAGGAAGGTTCAGGCAGGTATATACGTCGAGGAAGGTTCAGGCAGGTATATACGTCGAGGAAGGTTGCAAACGAGAATATCACTTGATAATGGCCCTCTAGGGACTGAAATCCCATGTCTAGTTTCGTCTCTAAACTTGGAAAGCATGTCTGGGATCGGGCCGCGGGGGCGATGTACCGCAGGAATGGACTGCAGGTAGCTTAGAGAAGTGGCACTAGGGCAATCGGCACTTGTTGTTAGGCTATCTGTGGTGCCAGAACTAGAGCAGAACGGTGAATTTTGTATATTACACAAGAATGGACCCATCAGCAGTGTGCTGCTGCACTGTTTTATATGCTAGTTACATCTCACAGGATGGGGAAGGTGTAGGGTCGCTCCAGTTCCTTGGATGAAGAGCCCTTCCCCAGCATCAGGCCTTCCTCCTGCATCTACCTTCTTGTAGGAGAGGAGGAGGAGGTAGTGGTTGTTTAGTTCAGATGAGACACATAAACACTCTCTTCAAGACCATTGTCTGGCGCCACAACAACACACTCTTACACACAGAACACTCCCTTCCTCATGCACTCTCACTCGCTCAAGCACTCACTCAAGCACTCGCACTCCTGCAGTATCACTGGTCTACCTACAAGCCTGTGGATCTGGTTTCTACTGGTGACAGGTTTGGGATAGAAGCCAGAGCTGCTATCATAACTTACAACTATCCTGTATCTCCACACTTGCTACGGCCGCTCATGTTTACTCCTTCCCTTCTTGTTCCTCACCTCTGCTCTCCCTGGTACCTCTGCTCTCCCTGGCACATCTGCTCTCCCTGGCACCTCTACTCTCCTTGGCACCTCTACTCTCCCTGGCATCTTTGCTCCCCTGGTACCTCTATTCTCCCTGGCACCTCTACTCTCCCTGGCATCTCTGCTCCCCTGGCATCTCTACTCTCCCTGGCACCTCTACTTTCCCCGGCACCTCTACTCTCCCTGGCGCCTGCCAAGTAGGCTACCTAATTACCACCTGAAGCCAATGGACACAACATTACAGACATTAGGTTCAACACGATCATGAGGGGACACACTGGTTTCAACACACCTGCTGTATCTGCACCTTCTCAGGGGTATTTAGGACTGGCAAGTGTTGGCATTAAAGACTACAAGACCACCACACTGTACAATCTGAATTTGTCCAAAAGGAATCCATCATTCGAGTAAGGAGCCCTTTGTTGCATGTGTGGATTTAGAAAAGGCGTATGACAGAGTGAGAATGGAAGCAATATACCAGGTGTTGCAAATGAATAATAATAATAATAATAATAATAATAATAATATGTTTCACCATGATACAATGTTTGTACAGAGATGAGTGACATTTAATTGTGCATGCAGAATATTTCGTGTATAAGAAGAGAGTTTAAAATCTGGAAAGAGATTTTATACGGAGAGTGAGGCTTATGTTTGGGTAAATAGGAGAGTAGAGGACTTTTTTTTTGAGTAAAAGTAAGTCTTAAGGTATGTGATGACTTGCCAAATCACAATGACAAGAATGTAAACATCTGACTAAACAGAGTGAGGGGGAGGAGGAGGGTTGGAACCAATGAGAAGCCAGTCCTAAAACTAGCAGGTCATGCTTGTTAAGTGTATTTATAGTTAGGGGTTGTAAAAGAAGTAAATGCTAGGGTGCTGGTGAGAGGCGTGGGATTACAAGATAATAATTGTTATATAAGACTGGAGTCACTAAAGTTAGTGCTTGCTGATGATATAATGTTTCTGCAAGATTCACAAGTTGTAGAGGTTTGTGGTGGAATTAGGGAGACTGTGCAAAAGAAGGAAGTGAACTGAGAATAAACACAGAAAAGAAACAAAGTATTGCAAACAAGATATTTAAAGAATGGAAGAGCGAATGTCAACTTAGAGGAAGGGAGTATTGAGAAGGTATTTAAATACCAGTATTGTAGAGTGTGTTGGTAAGTGGGTCTACGAGAGACTTGAAGAGTATCTGAGTCTTACCTGAAGACTGTTTCAAGGGAGTCACCGCCCTCGCGGCCCGGTCCCAGACCAGGTCTGCTGGTTGGTGACCTGATGATGCTAGCCGCATGCAGTTCAACGTATGCACCACAGCCTGGCTCATCAGAAACTGCCCTGAGGAACTTATCAACTTCCCTCTTGAAGACAGTCAGGGGTCTGTTGACAAGTTATCTTACATATTGTGTTATCTCTTAAGTGTACTAGCTGCACCTCTGGCTTTTCACTGGGGTGTTTTGCCCTGTCGTCTGCTAAGCCTCTGGCTTTTATAGCGAGTGATTTTGATATGCACAGGTTTGAAACCAATCTCTTCAGAATTTTCCAGGTGTAAATTGGTAAATTATGATGCATTTTTTCTAGCGTAAATTATGCTGCATTTTTCAAGCGTTCCCAAGTGACTTAAAGAGTATCATCATCAGCTTAGCATCTCTTGTTCTGAAGGTTCTAGTTATCCTTGCGCTTATGATAATAACATTGGTGTGATCGTTGAATTTAACATGTTCTAACATTATCCCAGGGACCAGAGTGAAAATAAGTCACCTTGACTTTTTTCTAGGTTATCCTACGTAATCTACACACATGTTACTATGTATGATAATTTGTGTAACTGTATTTATGTGTACCTGTACCTAAATAAATGTACCTACTCACTTACGCTCCTAAGTCCCTCACATCAATCTTCCACTCTACTGAGTCGTCTGAGATTGTTTTATACTCGGTTTTAGCATTTATTTCCTCATTTTTTCTCCAAATCAGATTAACTGAAATTTGTCCTCACTGGACTCACGAAATCGTAATGACACGATTGTAAACAAACCATACCACGGGTGGGGTTCGAACCCACGGTCAGAGAGTCTCAAAACTCCAGACCGTCGCGTAAGCCACTGGGCCAGCTAGCTTCAATAAGATTCATCCAACTAGGTATATTTCTACACCATAGGAAGGTTATCATAGGCACCACTGTGTCCACAAATGCAAGTTTTTACAGACGAATCTCCCGCTGTGCCAATGGATGCCACTCTCATACCACCTCTACTGCTGTCTGGAGACGGCGATACGAAATGATGAGGCTGAATTATGGAACAGATGAGGAATTACGATACCTACAGTGTTGAGGCGTCTGTGGAAAAAAAATAATCTTATCTGAGGAGATAAAAAAAACGGGAAATGTACAAGAGTAGTGATACCAACACTGATATGTATGTATGCAAGTGCTGGTGTGTAGTGAAGGTGTGTCTGTGGTGCTGGTGTGTACTGAAGGTGTGTGTTTGTGGTGCTGGTATGTACTGAAGGTGTGTGTGTGTGTGTGTGTGTGTGTGTGTGTGTGTGTGTGGTGCAGGTGTGTGTGTGTGTGATGCAGATGTGTGTGTGGTGCAGGTGTGTGTGTGGTGCAGGTGTGTGTGTGTGTGGTGCAGGTGTGTGTGTGTGGTGCAGGTGTGTGTGTGTGATGCAGGTGTGTGTGGTGCAGGTGTGGAGGCCACCAGGGATGATCATCACGTGGCTACACAAGTGTTGGTCAGGGAGCGACGACCAGCTAGGTGAGTACGACTCAAGGTCATCCCACTTTGGAGGAAGGGAGGGAGGGAGGGAGGGAGGGAAGGATGGAAGGGAGGGAGGGAGGGATGAAAGTGGTAGGAGAGAGAGAGAGGAAGGGAGGGATGGAGCCGGGAAAGAGACGATACGTCTAAGAGAGACGGAACGTCTAAGAGAGAAGGAACGTCTAAGAGAGACGGAACGTCTAAGAGAGAAGGAACGTCTAAGAGAGAAGGAACGTCTAAGAGAGACGGAACGTCTAAGAGAGAAGGAACGTCTAAGAGAGAGGGAACGTCTAAGAGAGAAGGAACGTCTAAGAGAGAAGGAACGTCTAAGAGAGACGGAACGTCTAAGAGAGACGGAACGTCTAAGAGAGAAGGAACGTCTAAGAGAGACGGAACGTCTAAGAGAGAAGGAACGTCTAAGAGAGACGGAACGTCTAAGAGAGAGGGAACGTCTAAGAGAGAAGGAACGTCTAAGAGAGACGGAACGTCTAAGAGAGACGGAACGTCTAAGAGAGACGGAACGTCTAAGAGAGAAGGAACGTCTAAGAGAGACGGAACGTCTGAGAAGGAACGTCTAAGAGAGACGGAACGTCTAAGAGAGAAGGAACGTCTAAGAGAGACGGAACGTCTAAGAGAGACGGAACGTCTAAGAGAGAAGGAACGTCTAAGAGAGAGGGAACGTCTAAGAGAGACGGAACGTCTAAGAGAGACGGAACGTCTAAGAGAGAAGGAACGTCTAAGAGAGACGGAACGTCTAAGAGAGAGGGAACGTCTAAGAGAGAAGGAACGTCTAAGAGAGAAGGAACGTCTAAGAGAGAGGGAACGTCTAAGAGAGAGGGAACGTCTAAGAGAGAGGGTTGGTGACAGTGCAGCTCATGACAGATCACGTCCTCCCTGACAACTCATGGAAGACCAGAGGACAGAAGGAACCAGTAACATCGGGAGTTTTTTTCAAGTCTTCAACACAAGTGTTGTATCGACTTGTACTCGTGCCTGTACCAGGCTCACACAGCCTGCTTGGTCACGCACTTTCTGCACGGACTAATCTAGTTTCCTAGCGCAACGTTTTAATTTTGTTCTACAATTCTTATACCTGCTGGTAGCATGTTGAAGAGTCTTGGACCACACATGTTATGTATATATATATATATATATATATATATATATATATATATATATATATATATATATATATATATATATATATATATATATATATATATATATACATATAATATACATGCTCGAGTTCATGACCGTATCCAGTCACCCCACACACACTCTCTCTCACATTATTTCTCACTATACAAGACACATGTATTGCTCATCGCCAGCATTAAACTCCTCTGAATAATTTCTTTGTAAGAAAAAAACAGGTGAGTTAACCAACCCGTTATGATAATTGTCTAACCCTCACCGCCCCCGACCCCCTCCTCCTCTTCCCCCAGACCCTTCTTGTTTGCTTGTCACTGTTGTGTTGTGTAACACCTTCCTTTGTTTGTCAGTTTCGCCCAGTTATGAGTGAGAGAAGGGTTGGATTCCAGAGGGAGCTGCCTTCTTACTTCTACTGGTAAATCCCGTCTCCCCAGCAACATCTTGAAGATTCTCCACCTCATCTTCGACAGTATCTAAGACTCCACAGGGCTGTAAACGGTACACCACTTGACATGAATGCTCACAGTGTTCCTGCTATAGGGCCGTAAACGGTACATCACTTGTACCAACTCCGACACTCCTTCGGGAGCCACCGCCGCCGGGTCACCACATGGATACCCGAGTAAGGACCCGTCCTGGCAAACCTACATGAACCTGAACATGGATAAGCTTAATATAGTTCCAAATCATGGAGGTCAACTCTTCTCCATGCTGAGGGACTGACCACCTCATATCTCCAAGGATGATGGACTGATTACATTATCTTCATTGCACTACTACACCTGCTGAGTTTATATTTGACTGAAGAAGCCTACTGTGTAGGCCCATGTGTCTTATCAACTTGTCTGGTATTTTTTACCATTATCAATATACCCTATCCGTATGGTGCTAGCCAGCCATCAGATGGCCTAGGGCCGTGGTCTCCACACCCAGGACTGGTCTCTTGGGAGGCCGTTCAGGTGGTTAAGGACCGTGGTCGCCACACCCAGAGCTGGTGTCTTGGGAGGCCGTTCAGATGGTCTAGGACCGTGGTCTCCACACCCAGGACTTGTCTCCTAGGAGGCCGTTCAGGTGGTCAAGGACCGTGGTCTCCACACCCAGGACTGGTCTCCTAGGAGGCCGTTCAGGTGGACTGCTTTGGGTCGAGACCACAGAAGATACCAGGCATTGAACCATGATTTGACCCCCCCACCTGGTACACACCTGGGAGACACTCACCTGGTAAACACCTGCCTGACACTCACCTGGTACACACCTGGGAGTCACTCACCTGGTCCACATCTGGCAGATACTTGGTCCACACCTGGCTGACACTCACCTGGTACACACCTGGCAGACACCTGGTCCACACCTGCGAGACACTCACCTGGTCCACACCTGGCAGACACTCACCTGGAATAAAGATAACGTAGTTAGCGTCACAGTGAGATAGACTGGTGAAGAGGGAAATGGATACAGTTGTTAATTAACCCTGACTTCTTACCCAGGAAGGCAGGGGTGGTGGCAGGGGTGGTGGCAGGGGTGGTGGCAAGAGTGGTGGCAGGGGTGGTGGCAGAAGTGGTGGCAGGGGTGGTAGTGGGTGATGACAGGGGTGGTAGTGGGTGATGACAGGGGTGGTAGTGGGTGATGACAGGGGTGGTAGAGTTGATGGCAGGGTGGTAGGGGTGACAGCAGGGGGATAGAGTGTGATAGCATGGTGGCAGGGCGTGATGGCACAGTGGCAGGTCTCAACCACAGACCAGTAGTCTCTAACCAGTATAACATATTTCTAGATAATATTACTAGAAAAGGTCTCATTTAACACCCAGAACGGTCCAGTTGGTCCCTGAACCATTACCAAGTCGCCATGCTGGTCTACGACCGACCGAAACATCGCCAAAAGATTTCTCGCCAAATTGGGGGTTAGTCGTGGAATCTAGAAATGTATCAGCCACTGATGCAACCATATTAGTGTACACATTTATGTACATATCAGTGTACACACTAATGTACATATCAGTGTACACACTAATGTACATATCAGTGTACACAATGCACGACGTTTCGGTCCGACTTGGATCATTAACTAGACACACACAAGCGCGAAGGGAAGGGAGCCAGTCGTTATACGGTTTATTTTCCAATATCCGGGTTATTTGTGCATTGTTCCAGCCACGGTATTGTGACTTTTCCTTCATACACATATCAGAGTACATATCATGTACATATCAGAGTACACATGTGTAGCTTCGTACAAAAACAAATTCGTAATACAACATATATGTGTGTGTACTCACCTATTTGTGGTTGCAGGGGTCGATTCATAGCTCCTGGCCCCGCCTCTTCACTGGTTGCTACTAGGTCCTCTCTCTCCCTGCTCCATGAACTTTATCAAACCTCGTCTTAAAACTATGTATGGTTCCTGCCTCCACTACCGGGCCGCGGGGACGTCGATCCCCGGAATGCGTGTGTGTGTACTCACCTAATTGTGGTTGCAGGGGTCGAGACTCAGCTCCTGGCCCCGCCTCTTCGCTGTGTGTGTGTGTGTCAACGTCCCCGCAGCCCGGTCTGAGACCAGGCCTCATCTGTAATTTCTATAGATACAAGTGACATGTGTCGTGTACAGTGGCTGTGGGAGCTGATCAGCTGAACTTGCAAACTGAGTGACTCTGGTGGCAGTTCAGTTAACTACCCTCAGCCAACTCTGCTTCGCTCCGTCAGTAGTAATGTAAATCATTTCTACCCAGACGAGTTTAACCGCAAGCTAGGAGCAACAGTGGGAAGAGCAGTAGTAGTAGCAACAGCAGGAGCAGCAACAGTAATAACAGCAGTAGCAGCACCAGCATTAGCAGTAGCAGCAACGGCAGTAGCAGCTGCAACAGCAGTAGCATCAACAGCAGCAACACCAGCAGGAGTACCAGCAGGAACAAGTGAGCAAGATGAGCAGGAGACACAGTAACCCTTTAGTTGCTGTACTCACGCCCTGGCCTGCCACCCATGCCCCCAGCCTGCGGCAAAGTAATCCTCCCGCAGCTTCCTCCCGCAGCTCCAGCAGCAACCAAGGTACAAGCCAAGCTCCTGGAACGATGGAAGGTGAAGCAAAACAAGGAAGCAACACACGAGGCTGAAGAGTGGAGTGAGGGAAGAGTGACGGTATAAGATGAGGTTTGCCTCCAGCGATCATGCAAAGCCAGGAGAGGCCATGACAGGGCTACGACACTTGCTAGCAACTGTAGTGGTGCGCTACCACACCTGCTAGCAGCTGTAGTGGTGCTGCAACACTGCTACAACACCTGGTAGCAGCTGTAGTGGTGCTGCAACACCTGCTAGCAACTGTACTGGTGCTAGTACAACAGTAGAATTCTGATCACACCGGGTGTGACCCAGCATTTGTCCTCACTGCTGGTGGTGACCCAGGATGTGGCCTCACTGCTGGTACAGTGACCCACGATGTGGCATCACTGCTGGTACAGTGACCCAGGATGTGGCATCACTGCTAGTACAGTGACCCAGGATGTGGCCTCACTGCTGGTGCAGTGACCCAGGATGTGGCATCACTGCTGGTTCAGTGACCCAGGATGTGGCATCACTGCATAATTACGGGGAGGGCTGCATTCCTGTGCTTCCGGAGAACACAGGCGGTCACCCCAGATTACCGGGGCCACCAACCGCCCCTTGAGGCCCATTCGTCCCTACCCCTGGTCCCATGGGCCCAGGAGCTCTCCCACAACCACCCCAGAGGACGCCAATAACCACAACAACAACCAACAACCCCAACACCAACAACCCCAACGAAAGGTCGTGGTTAATAACCACGACCTTTCGTAAACCCCCAAACCACGACCAGACTCGTTCTATCCCTTCGTATTCTGTGAAGAGCTTTATCGAGTCACGTTTCGCTCTGCGTAGAGCTTTATCAAGTCGTTTCGATATGCAGGTTAGGTCAGGTCAGGTTAGGTTAGGTCAGGTTAGGTCAAGTTAGATTAGGATAGGATAGGTTAGGTTAGGTCAGATTAGGTTAGGTTAAGTCAGGTCAGGTTAGGTCAAGACAGGTTAGGGTAGGTTAGGTCAGGTCAGATTAAGTTAGATCACACTAGGTTGGGTTAGGTTACGTTATTTGCGCTTAGATTTGGTTAGGTTTGTTAGGCTGGGATTAAGTTCCATGAACCTATATTAAATGTATATGTAACCAAAAAAATAAGACAATTACAAAACAGTCAAGATACGTCTGGCAACGAGGTGGTTGAGCGTTTCCCAGCAACGTTCATATGTGCACGAATATCACTGGTGGTGCCAGAATGTGCATGAGGGTGAGAGAGAGAGAGAGACAGAGAGAGAGAGAGAGAGAGAGAGAGAGAGAGAGAGAGAGAGAGAGAGAGAGAGAGAGAGAGATCTTAGCTTGTAAATAAAGTTAGGAACCTTGACCTATCCTTGTAAATCCCTGTGTAAAAGAGAGTGAGAAAGAGAGAGAGAGAGAGAGAGAGAGAGAGGGGGGGGGAGGGAGAGAGAGAGTACATACCAACACATCCTGGGAATGTGTGCTGACATATGATGCTCACCTTAACCTTTCCCACAACCCCAGCAACATCTGAGTAACTACCACCATCTCAATTGCGGTAGTAGTGGTGGTGATAGTAGTGGTGGTAATAAGACTTTACTGCGTAAAGTGAAGTCTGACCTGCCATATTTAAGTCTGCACGGAATACAGCAATATAAAAATGCGCTGGATTGCATGCTGCTACTACCAACAACCTAACTGGTCAAGGTATCAACCAGGAGGCCTGGTCTGGGACCGGGCCGCGATGAATGACATCCCTGGAAGTAACAACAGGTAGTGTTACCATAGTAACAACAGTGTTACCACAGTAACAACAGGTAGTGTTACCATAGTAACAACAGGTAGTGTTACCATAGTAACAACAGTGTTACCATAGTAACAAGTGTTACCATAGTAACAACAGTGTTACCATAGTAACAAGTGTTACCATAGTAACAACAGTGTTACCATAGTAACAAATGTTACCATAGTAAGAACAGTGTTACCATAGTAACAAGTGTTACCATAGTAAGAACAGTGTTACCATAGTAACAAGTGTTACCACAGTAACAACAGGTAGTGTTACCATAGTAACAAGTGTTACCACAGTAACAACAGTGTTACCATAGTAACAAGTGTTACCACAGTAACAACAGGTAGTGTTACCACAGTAACAACAGGTAGTGTTACCATAGTAACAACAGGTAGTGTTACCATAGTAACAAGTGTTACCACAGTAACAACAGTGTTACCATAGTAACAACAGTTACCCTTCAAGAGGAAACTGGACAAATATCTTCACCAGGTGCCAGATCAACCAGGCTGTGATGGATATGTGGGGCAGCGGGCCTCCAGCAGCAACAGCCTGGTTGACCAGGCAAGCACCAGACGAGCCTGGCCCATGGCCGGGCTCAGAGAGTAGATACTCTCGAAACTCTTCAAAGGTATAAAGGTAACAAGGAGTGTTACCATAGTAACAAGTGTTACCACAGTAACAACAGTTACTACAGTAACAACAGGTAGTTACCATAGTAGCAACAGTGTTACCATAGTAACAATAGTTACCACAGTAACAACAGGTAGTGTTACCATAGTAACAACAGGTAGTGTTACCATAGTAACAACAGGTAGTGTTACCATAACGGTAATAGACAGTCGGTGTTACCATAGTGACAATAGTGTTACCATAGTAACAACAGTCACAATCCTTGTAATATACCTGTAACCTGTTTTGAGTTTTCCTGCCGTGGCAGCCCGGCCTGAGGCCAGGCTCTCAGGTGTCCAGGCTACGGGTCTTGGCAATTCGCTGGCCCACAACCATCACAGCCTGGTTGATCAGGCACTACTCCTCTTGAGAGCTTTTCCATTTGTTCCAGTAGCATTTTTTATATCTGTTAGGCGGAGGCTGAATAGTCTGGGACCACGGATGTTGATATAATACTCTCTTATCATGCCCATGTCGCCCCTGCTTTTCACTGAGTTTATTTTACACTTCCTCCCATATATCTTATCTATGGTCAGTAGAACAAGGAGTTTTTGGTAGTTTAAATGCTTTATTGGGTCCACTGGGGCAGTAAATAATCTCTGATATCTCTCCTGCCTTGAACGGTGCCGTCAACACCTGAGCAATATTATAAACGAGACACTATAGTGTATAAACATCTGAGCAATATTATAAACGGAACACCACAGTGTATACCAGCACACGCCAGTCGATACTTATCACGCTCCACCCAGTGTCAGCAACGGGTGTCAGGGATTCTTTTTTACCCTGACGAATAAAACACCAACGCCAATTCCAACACAGCTCACACACCTCGGGATATTTCCGTTCCCCACTCAGTGCAAGCAGTAGCACTGAGGTAGCGACTGTTACGGGATCAGAGGATCGAGCCTGCACTTGTGTTGAATGACTCACACGGGTTTAGACCTTTACATTTTAACACAAAAAAGTAAATTCAGATGCACAGTGCTGAAGTATAAAAGAAAGTGTGTGTTGAATGACCTCACAAAGGTAATGGCTTTACGAGTTACGGTGGGGAGGTAGGCGCACCTTGTGACCCCTGGCTGGTGGTCGGCCGGGCAGGGAGAAGGACGCAGTGGGCAGGAGAGCGAAGAGGTGAGGGCACAGAGAGAAGGGGGGATGGGCAAGAGCTCAATGATGGGGCGCGGGAGGAGGTATGGTGTGCTGGTAAGCTTCTCAGAGAGAGTGTGAGGATAAGGCAGTAGGGACGTATCCTGCGAAGGATGTAATGAGGTGTCCTGCACGGGATATAGGGGAAGGTGTCTGGCACAGGATGTAGGGGAAGGGTGTCCTGCACATGATGTAGGGAGGACGTCCTGCACAGGATATAAGGGAAGGATGTAGGGAGAGGGTGTCCTGCACAGGATGTTGGGAGCGAGTGTCCTGCACAGGATGTAGGGAGAGAGTGTCCTGTACAGGATGTAGTGGGTGTTTACTGCCCACACAACACCAATAAAACATTTAACACTACTACAGGACACACCCTGATAAACTGGAAATGTACTCTCTGGAAAGGAGGCGAGAGAGATACACGATGATACTCACATGAAAGATACTGGAGGGCCTGGTCCCAAATCTGTACACTATCATAACAACGCTGAAAAAAACAGACACAAATGCAATATAATGCGATCCTGCAGAATCAGCTTGGCTCATGGCCGGGCTCCGGGAGTAGAAAGACTCTCGGAACTCATCAAAGGTAAGGTATCACTCATCTGTGTACCTAACAATTTCAACTAGTTGAAACCCTTGCCAGGAAACTTCTTCATGGTTATCCTACATAACAACACTCGCCCATCCCGTGCTGGGTCGTATTAAGTTCAACCTCCCCAACATTCTCCACCTGACTCTCCACACTATATTCATGTAGTCTTTACCCAGGTAGATCTGTTTGTGACTTGATAAAGCCCACTGTGTGGGCGAAACGTAGTCAATAAAGGATCGCATTATACTGAATTTGTGTTTATTTTTCCATCGTGTGGGTATTTTATACCATTTATCTCCACCATAACAACGTACTGGAGTGAGATATACGGGAGGAAGTGTAAGATAAATCCAGTGAAAAGCAGGGGCGCCTCGGCCACAATACGAGAACACTGTCAACATCTGTGGTCTTAGACTTTTCACTCTGCTACCAGCAGAAATAAAAAATAATGTTGGAACCAGTGTAGAGGTTTTTAAGACAAAACTGGATCACTACCTACATGGTGTGCCAGATCAACCAGGCTATGAGGGATGTATGGGTCGGCGGGCCACTGACAGTAACAGGAAGGCCTAGCTCTGGGAGTAGAAAAAATCCCGAATAGGTCAAAAGTAAATCACAGGCGTGTCCTGCACAGGATGTAGGGGCGTCACAGAAGTATGGGGCGTGTCCCGTAGAGGATGTAGGTGTGTCCTGCAGAGGATGTAGGGCGTATCCTGCACAGGATGCAGGGGTCGTATCCTGCACAGGATGTAGAGGGCGTGTCAACTAAATCAATTCTTTTAATGGGAGAAAACAACACACAGAAAGCTACGATCAGAGTATGACTGGAGAAGTATTTACATACAATTCTAGTTCTGAAGGTGTGACACGACATATACGTTGAAAGGTGTACGTCTCTTAGTGTCTACCCTGAGAGTTGGCTTTAATCTGTTTTATATATTACAGTATTCTCGACTGGTGGTGAACAGGTGACATGCAGACTTATTGACCCTCGTGTAGTCGACAGGCTTAATCTCCATTAAGCAACCAACCAGAGGAGCAAAAGATGACAAAGATTGTCGTGGTAACACAAAAGGAAACCAGTCGTAGCTGTTAAATATATTAATACTTCCGGGGTCATCGCCCCCCGCGCCCCAGACTCACATCACGCCTTCTAAATTCAGAAAGAAATCTTTCAGGAATAAACAAAAATAATGAAACAAAAACAAACACACGTGTATATAATGAGTGAAAGTAAAAGGTTGTAAGATTTACCTGTCATCTTACAGATTCAGGAGACAAAGAAAAGATCGCAGAGTGTTCAGAGTGTAAAACGTTTATCAGGCTTCGTCTTCACACTCATTTGATAGGACGACAATATCTCCCGGTACGATGCTATTGATATCTGATATGTTGATATCTGCTAATATCTTATTATAGTTTTCAGTGTCTTTTACTAAGACGTATGAGCAAGCCTCCTGGGACGGAGAGACGGACATGGGTGGCAAAACCTGGATGAAGGTGGCGTCCCTGGGACAGACGTGAGTGGCGTCCCTGATACGGACAGACGGACGTGGGTGGACACATTCACGCTTCAGCTGAACATCCTGCAGCACCGCACTGCCAAGTTCCTTGTTGGATACATTAATGTCTACATCCCGGAACCCGCCAAGGCTCAGAGACTGCCTCCATGCTTCAGAAATCATCTCCACGTCTAAAAGACTGCCTTCACACCTATATATAAGATCGTCCCCACATCTCCGAGATCGTAACCACGTCTCCGAGATCGTCTCCACAAGTCTGAGATCGTCTTCACGATTCCCGA
Source organism: Cherax destructor (assembly GCA_009830355.1). NCBI lineage: Eukaryota > Metazoa > Arthropoda > Malacostraca > Decapoda > Parastacidae > Cherax > Cherax destructor. Next base: position 317,912 of record WNWK01000499.1, read on the forward strand.
CCCCTCCAAGACCCCTAGATTACCCTCGGTGACCTCCCTCACAAGGATCCTGAAGCATGCATCATCCGTATTCCAAATATGCAACACTGAGGCGGAAAAGTAACGGCACTGGATCTCGTGGGAATCAAGGCTCTAGTCATGTGTTCTCACAAGACCCGTAGCGAACCCGGGCACCTCAGGTTCTGGTCCGGTATGTAGTCATACCAGCTAAGATCAGTTTGTTGGGGTTTTATAGGGCCACTGACAGCTTACGCCGTATAGAGCCCTGCTAGCTACGTACCACATTGGTCCTACCAGCTACGTACCACAATGGTCCTACCAGCTATGTACCACACTGGTCCTACTAGCTACGTACCACACTGGTCCTACCAGCTACGCACCACACTAATCCTACCAGCTACGTACCACACTGGTCCTACCAGCTACGTACCACACTGGTCCTACCAGCTACGTACCACAATGGTCCTACCAGCTACGGTCCACATTGGTCATACCAGCTACTGGTATGACCAGTAGTTATCTTACGAGGACAAAGGTTAGATAGTCTCCTATCATATTCCATCACAAAGGGTTTTGTTTATCAGACGTATAATGAATTTTGTCCATTATATATTCACTAGCTCCTGTAGATGTAAAGGCTACGTTCCAATAGCACTGGAGTTACTATTACTCGAGATTTAGTACCTCCCAAACACATCTGAGATGAAATGTGGTATAAACCTTGGTAACAGATACCGACAAATTAGTTTAGAAAGACAAGTGAGTAAACACTATACCTGGAGTATACCTGGAGAGGAGTTTCGGGAATCAATGTCCCCGCGGCATGGTCTGTGACCAGGCCTCCAGCACATTTTTATTAGAAAACGTTTCGGTCCTGGGACTTTGATCACTGTCTTCTTAACTCCTGTGTGTTAGAAGTGATCAAGATCCCAGGAGCGAAACGTTTTGTAATAAATAACCAAGACGGAATGTGCAGGATGCGTAAGGTGAGAGGGGTGAGGGGGAGGAGTGGGGTCAGGAATTCGGAAATGCTGAGAATGTCGTGACAGTGAAGGACCTCACTCTCTGACCTCTTGTGACCTCCCTTCCTGACCTCTTGTGACCTCCGCTCCCACCTACACATCTCTCGAATGCCCATGCTTCAAGTTCCAGGGCACGCAGGCGTTACAAGGTCTGCTGTACCCAAGGTCGGTGGCTAATGGTCATCAATAGTTTGTTTGTTGCGCCTCAGACATTATAAAACTGAATGAAGACTTCTAGTATCTTAGATAACATTAAACTGCCTGAGTATAGCGTCTTCGAGAGTTCTAGTAAATAACTAATGTGACATTTTATTGTGGCAACGTTTCGCTCTCCAGGAGCTTTTTCAAGCCGTAACGGCTTGAAAAAGCTCCTGGAGAGCGAAACGTTGCCACAATAAAATGTCACATTAGTTGCATTTGTGTCCTTTTACTTAACAATCTAGAAGGAGTTGAAGTACTTTAAGGAGTATAGAACTATATGCCTAGTATCTAGAAGGCATTCTAGTAACACAAATAGTATAGAACTGCCTGCCCAGGGTCTAGATGTTCTAGTAACCTTAGCACAGAACTACCTACCTAGGGTCTAGAAGAGGGATTCTAGCAGCATAGGTCATACGGGAGGCCCAGACACGCCGTCTCACCTCAGTAAACACGGGCCGGTCTTTACCGCCGGTAATGTTTACACTGTGTTAAAGACTAGGGCGATGCTGTAGTACACCGCATATCCCAAACCCCCAGCATCCCATACCTGAAGTCTACCTGGAGGGTGTTTCGAGGGTCAACCCCCCCGCCCCCTTATATACAGGTCAGAAACACTTTTATACACATCACGAATACTTATATACGCCACGAACACTCATGAATGTTGGTGTCATGAACGCTGTCTGCCGTGACGACACAAACACCCACACTCAAGCAGATGGATCAAATTCGCACGACAGAAAAAAAAATAAAAACTCGAACGAAGTTACGACTGAGGTAACTTCCAGCGTCCAACAAAAATGTTATAATTAAATCAGGGATGAGGATGAAAAGGTGGAAGCTGAGGACAGTGAAGATGAGAGCAGAGTCTCCCACACTCTCTCTCAGCTGTGATGGAGAACAATACTGAGGCAGTGATTCTTGTTCAATACTGAGGCAGTGATTCTTGTTCAATACTGAGGCAGTGATTCTTGTTCAATACTGAGGCAGTGATTCTTGTTCAATACTGAGGCAGTGATTCTTGTTCAATACTGAGGCAGTGATTCTTGTTCAATACTGAGGCAGTGATTCTTGTTCAATACTGAGGCAGTGATTCTTGTTCAATACTGAGGCAGTGATTCTTGTTCAATACTGAGGCAGTGATTCTTGTTCAATACTGATGCAGTGATTCTTGTTCAATACTGAGGCAGTGATTCTTGTTCTTGTTGTTTCTTGTTCAATAATAATGCGTGTTAGTGTGTGTGTATGTGTGTGTGTGTGTGTGTGTGTGTGTGTGTGTTTTAGTCTTACATAACAACAGTCTTATACGTGACATAAGTTCCTTTCTCATGATTTTTTACACTGTAATTCAACCTGTCTTTCCTCTCAACCCAACTCTCCTGTCAACCCAACTCTCCTGTCAACCTTCCTCCAAGTCTTTATGGTGACTTGACAACAGTCCATGAGAAACCAAGAGCCTGGTCTCAAGTTACCTCTCCTGAGCATGGCACAAGTATACCTGGAGGGAGTATACCTGGAGGGAGTATACCTGGAGGGAGTATACCTGGAGGGTGTATACCTGGAGGGAGTATACCTGGAGGGTGTATACCTGGGGGCGCATACCTGGAGGGTATTATGAGGGTCAATGCCCCCGTGGTCCGGTCCATGACTGTTGCAGTCCCATCACTACGGTTCTGTCCCAGCGTCAACTATGTCATGTTATTTACATACGGGTTAATTGAATTGCCATTGCAGTTGCTGCGAAGTGTTGCACATTCTACTGACAAGCCAGAGGCAGCTGTAGCAAGTGATCCAGCAGTACTGGTGAGGAAGCTGCAGCAAGTGATCCAGCACTACTGGTGAGGAAGCTGTAGCAAGTGATCCAGCAGTACTGGTGAGGAAGCTGCAGCAAGTGATCCAGCACTACTGGTGAGGAAGCTGTAGCAAGTGATCCAGCACTACTGGTGAGGAAGCTGTAGCAAGTGATCCAGCACTACTGGTGAGGAAGCTGTAGCAAGTGATCCAGCAGTACTGGTGAGGAAGCTGTAGCAAGTGATCCAGCAGTACTGGTGAGGAAGCTGCAGCAAGTGATCCAGCACTACTGGTGAGGAAGCTGTAGCAAGTGATCCAGCAGTACTGGTGAGGAAGCTGTAGCAAGTGATCCAGCAGTACTGGTGAGGAAGCTGCAGCAAGTGATCCAGCAGTACTGGTGAGGAAGCTGAGAAGTGATCCAGCAACTGGTGAGGAGCTGTAGCAAGTGATCCCACACTGGTGAGGAAGGAAGTGTCCAGCATACTGGTAGGAGCTGCAGCAAGTGATCCAGCAGTACTGGTGAGGAAGTGAGCAAGTGATCCAGCACTACTGGTGAGGAAGCTGTAGCAAGTGATCCAGCAGTACTGGTGAGGAAGCTGTAGCAAGTGATCCAGCAGTACTGGTGAGGAAGCTGTAGCAAGTGATCCAGCACTACTGGTGAGGAAGCTGCAGCAAGTGATCCAGCAGTACTGGTGAGGAAGCTGTAGCAAGTGATCCAGCACTACTGGTGAGGAAGCTGACAAGTGATCAGCTACTGGTGAGGAAGTGTGCAAGTGATCCAGCAGTACGGTGAGGAAGCTGTAAAGTGATCCAGCAGTACTGGTGAGGAGCGTGATCACAGTACTGGTGAGGAAGCTGTAGCAAGTGATCCAGCAGTACTGGTGAGAAGCTGAAGATCAGCAGTAGGTAGAAGCTGAGAAGTGATCAGCAGTACGGAGACTGGAGGAAGCGTATGAAGGACCGCTGTAACAGCAAGGGGAGAGTACAGTGAAGCTACAGTGACAGCTACGGTGAGAAGCGTACAGTGATCAGCAATGTGAGGAAGCTGCAGCAAGTGATCCAGCATACTGGTGAGGAAGCTGCAGAAGTGATCCAGCAGTACTGGTGAGGAAGCTAGCAAGTGATCCAGCAGTACTGGTGAGGAAGCTGTAGCAAGTGATCCAGCAGTACTGGTGAGGAAGCTGTAGCAAGTGATCCAGCATACTGGTGAGAAGCTTAGCAAGTGATCCAGCAGTACTGGGAGGAAGCTGTAGCAAGTGATCCAGCAGTACTGGTGAGGAAGCTGCAGCAAGTGATCCAGCTACTGGAGAAGGAGAGTGATCCAGCACTACGGTGAGGAAGCGCAGCAAGTGATCCAGCTACTGGTGAGGAAGCTGTAGCAAGTGATCCACACTACTGGTGAGGAAGTCAGCAAGGTCAGAGTACGTGAGAACTTGGTGACAGCATACTGGTGAGGAATGACAGCAGTGTCAGAACTGAGGAAGTGACAGGATCCAGAGTGGAGGAAGCGCAAGTGATCCAGCAGTACTGGTGAGGAAGCTGAAAGTGATCCAGCATACTGGTGAGGAAGCTGCAAGTGATCCAGCAGCTGGTAGGAAGTTGAGCAAGTGATCCAGCAGTACTGTAGGAACTGAGAAGTGATCCAGCATACTGTGAAGCGTAAGTGTCCGCAACGGGAAGCTGCAGGATCAGCAGTGGAGGTCAGCAAGTATCCAGTACTGGTGAGAAGCTGAGCAAGTGACCAGCAGTACTGGGAGGAAGCTGAGCAAGTGATCCAGCACTGGTGAGAAGCTGGCAGTGACAGCATCTGGAGGAAGCGTAGAAGTGACAGCACGTCTGGTGAGTGGCAAGTGATCCAGCAATGGTGAGGAGTCGTGCCAAGTGATCCCACAGTACTGGTAGGAAGCTGTCAAGTGATCCAGCAGTACTGGTGGAAGCTGTGCAAGTGACCAGCAGTACTGGTGAGGAAGCTGTCAAGTGATCCGCATCTGTGAGGAAGCTCGCAAGTGATCAGCATACTGTGAGAAGCTCATGATCCAGCATACTTGAGAACTGCAATCACACTGAAGCTGCAAGGATCAGCAGTACTGTGAGGAGCTGAGCAAGTATCCAGATACTGGTGAGAAGCTGAGCAGTGTCCAGCAGTACTGGAGGACTAGCATGATCACAGTCTGGAGAAGCTGCAAGTGATCCAGCATACTGGTAGAAGCTGAGAAGTATCCAGATACTGTGGTAGCAAGTATCGCAGTACTGGTGGGAAGCTGACAAGTATCCAGATACTGGTGAGGAAGCTGAGCAAGTGTCCGCATACGTCTGACAGTATCCTTGAGATGCAAGTGTCCAGTACGTGGGAGTATCCAGCATACTGGTCTGTTCAATACTAGAAGCTGAGAGTGTCCGCATACGAGACTGCATGATCCAGCGTCTGTAATAAGTTCCACACGAAGCTGCAGTGTCCGCATCTTGAGATGCATGATACAGCGATACTGGTGCTGAAGATCTTGCATGATACAGTACATGTGATCCAGCATACTGGACAGCATCTGCATGATCCAGGTCTCGTTCGAGGAAGTCTGCAGAATGTGATCACAGTACTGGTGAGAAGCTGACAAGTGATCTCAGATACTGGTGAGAAGCTGACAGTAGCAGTGATCACATGTACTGCGTACAACGTGCAGTATCCTCTGGTCATGTACAGTGATCCAACACTACTGGTGAGTCTTGCATGATACATGGTGGAAGCTAGCAGTTCCAGCGTCTGAAGCTGGAGTATCTTGCAGATACTGGGGTCTCAAGTTCATACGTCTGTGAGGAAATCTGCAATGATACATGTCTGTGGCATACGTGATCCAGCAGTACTGGTGGGAATGTACAGTGATCCGTTCATACTGGTCTGACAGATGATCGCAGATACATGTGGCGCTTCAAGGTCCCGCAGTATCTTGCAGGAATACAAGTGTCCAGCAGTACTGGTCTGACAAGTATCCTTCAGATACTGGTCAGCGTCAAGTCTGACAGTATCTTCATGATACATGTGCTCGTTCATCGCTGCAGTATCTTCGCATGATACTGTGCTCGTTCAACGTCTGAAGATCTTCATGATACATGTGTCTCGTTCATACGTCTGACAGTATCTTCCATGATACATGTGTCTCGTTCATACGTCTGACAGTATCTTCCATGATACATGGGCCTCGTTCATACGTCTGACAGTATCTTGTATGTGTCTGGTTCATACGTCTGCCCAGGAGCTGTGACTCGACCCCAGCAGACAAACAGGTGAGGTCGTCTAGGAAAACAGCCAAACTACCTGACGTACGCCAGATCAACAAGGGCCTAACCTCTCACAACAAAGTCATCGACTCTCGTCTCTATGTGTATGGAAATAAGGTCGAAATTGATGGACGTGTCTGGTTCTTCATCTGTCCTCCTCCTCCTCCTCTTCTGTTTCCTCCTCTTTAACTTCTGCCATCTTCTTCCTCTCCTTTATAGTCTGTTTCTTCTTTTATTCTTCTTCTTATTCTTATTCTTATTCTTATTATCATTATTATTATTATTACAGTGATGATACATACACAGAGAATACAATGATGGCACCAGACACACTCTGATGATACATACACGGAGTATACAATGATGGCACCAGACACACTCTGATGATACATACACGGAGTATACAATGATGGCACCAGACACACTCTGATGATACATACACGGAGTATACAATGATGGCACCAGACACACTCTGATGATACATACACGGAGTATACAATGATGGCACCAGACACACTCTGATGATACATACACGGAGTATACAATGATGGCACCAGACACACTCTGATGATACATACACGGAGTATACAATGATGGTACCAGACACACTCTGATGATACATACACGGAGTATACAATGATGGCACCAGACACACTCTGATGATACATACACGGAGTATACAATGATGGCACCAGACACACTCTGATGATACATACACGGAGTATACAATGATGGCACCAGACACACTCTGATGATACATACACGGAGAATACAATGATGGCACCAGACACACTCTGATGATACATACACGGAGAATACAATAATGGCACCAGACACACACTGATGATACATACACGGAGAATACAATGATGGCACCAGACACACTCTGATGATACATACACGGAGTATACAATGATGGCACCAGACACACTCTGATGATACATACATGGAGTATACAATGATGGCACCAGACACACTCTGATGATACATACACGGAGTATACAATGATGGCACCAGACACACTCTGATGATACATACACGGAGTATACAATGATGGCACCAGACACACTCTGATGATACATACACGGAGTATACAATGATGGCACCAGACACACTCTGATGATACATACACGGAGAATACAATAATGGCACCAGACACACACTGATGATACATACACGGAGAATACAATGATGGCACCAGACACACTCTGATGATACATACACGGAGAATACAATGATGGCACCAGACACACACTGATGATACATACACGGAGTATACAATGATGGCACCAGACACACTCTGATGATACATACACGGAGAATACAATAATGGCACCAGACACACACTGATGATACATACACGGAGTATACAATGATGGCACCAGACACACTCTGATGATACATACACGGAGAATACAATGATGGCACCAGACACACACTGATGATACATACACGGAGTATACAATGATGGCATCAGACACACACTGATGATACATACACGGAGAATACAATGATGGCACTAGACACACTCTGATGATACATACACGGAGTATACAATGATGGCACCAGACACACTCAGATGATACATACACGGAGTATACAATGATGGCACCAGACACACTCTGATGATACATACACGGAGTATACAATGATGGCACCAGACACACACTGATGATACATACACGGAGTATACAATGATGGCACCAGACACACTCTGATGATATATACACGGAGTATACAATGATGGCACCAGACACACTCTGATGATACATACACGGAGTATACAATGATGGCACCAGACACACACTGATGATACATACACGGAGAATACAATGATGACACCAGACACACTCTGATGATACATACACGGAGAATACAATGATGGCACCAGACACACTCTGAAGATACATACACGGAGAATACAATGATGGCACCAGACACACTCTGATGATACATACACGGAGAATACAATGATGGCACCAGACACACTCTGATGATACATACACGGAGAATACAATGATGGCAACACACCTGAGAAAAACACTCTATGGATGATACATACACGGAGAATACAATGATGGCACCAGACACACACTGATGATACATACACGGAGAATACAATGATGGCACCAGACACACTCTGATGATACATACACGGAGATACAATGATGGCACCAGACACACACTGATGATACATACACGGAGTATACAATGATGGCACCAGACACATACTAATGATACATACACGGAGAATACAATGATGGCACCAGACACACACTGATGATACATACACGGAGAATACAATGATGGCACCAGACACACTCTGATGATACATACACGGAGAATACAATGATGGCACCAGACACACTCTGATGATACATACACGGAGTATACAATGATGGCACCAGACACACACTGATGATACATACACGGAGAATACAATGATGGCACCAGACACACACTGATGATACATACACGGAGAATACAATGATGGCACCAGACACACTCTGATGATACATACACGGAGAATACAATGATGGCACCAGACACGCGTGATGATACATACATGAGGAAGAGTGAACACATGTGTGGCAGCATAATTAGTTCAACACACTGCAGGGAGAAAAACAACTTCTGGCGATTGTTGTCTTCCCAAGTTGATGGTTCAGGGGTAGGGGGTGGGGACTGGGGGGGGTCATAGGGGGTTGGGAAGGGTGGTGGTGTATGGGTGGGGTAGTGGAAGGGGGTAGGGGTAGGGGTAGGGGTAGGGGTAGGGGATTGTGGTGGGTGTGGGGGTTCACCGAAACCTTCAAGTTGATTGCCTGGTCAACCAGGTTGTTGGCGCTAGCAGGGCGCAGTCCAGCGTGTGCACCACAGCCCGGGTCATCAGGAGCTACTTTCAGGAAGCTGTCATCAGGTTACCTCTGAAAGACCGCCAGGAGCCTGCTGATTCCCTTTATGTATGAAGGGGGAGGGGAAGGAGGAGGGGAAGGAGGAGGGGAAGGAGGAGGAGGAGGAGGAGGAGACGGACCCAGAGGAAGAAGACGGACTCAGGGGAAGGGGACGGACCCAGGGAAAGGAGACGGACCCAGGGGAAGGGGGAGGATAGGAGACGGACCCAGGGGAAGGGGAAGGATAGGACACTGACCTAGGGAAAGGGGGAGGATAGAAGACGGACCCAGGGGAAGGAGAAGAGTCCAGGGGAAGGAGAGGAGCCCAGGGGAAGGAGAGGAGCCCAGGGGAAGGAGAGGAGCCCAGGGGAAGGAGAGGAGCCCCGGGAAAGGAGATGAGCCCAGGGGAAGGAGGAGCCCAGAGGAAGGAGAGGAGCCCATGGAAAGATGAGCCCAGGGGAAGGAGATGAGCCCAGGGGAAGGAGAGGAGCCCAGGGAAAGGAGAGGAGCCCAGGGAAAGGAGAGGAGCCCAGGGGAAGGAGATGAGCCCAGGGGAAGGAGAGAAGCCCAGGGAAGGAGAGGAGCCCAGGGGAAGGAGAGAAGCCCAGGGAAAGGAGAGGAGCCCAGGGAAAGGAGAGGAGCCCAGGGAAAGAAGAGCCCAGGGGAAGGAGAGGAGCCCAGGGAAAGGAGATGAGCCCAGGGGAAGGAGAGAAGCCCAGGGGAAGGAGATGAGCCTAGGGGAAGGAGAGAAGCCCAGGGGAAGGAGAGAAGCCCAGGGGAAGGAGAGGAGCCCAGGGGAAGGAGAGGAGCCCAGGGAAAGGAGAAGAGCCCAGGGAAAGGAGAGAAGCCCAGGGGAAGGAGAGGAGCCCATGGAAAGGAGAGGAACCCAGGGAAAGGAGAAGAGCCCAGGGGAAGGAGAGGAGCCCAGGGGAAGGAGAGGAGCCCAGGGGAAGGAGAGGAGCCCAGGGGAAGGAGAGGAGAGGGGACATAAGAACATAAGAACATAAGAAAGGAGGAACACTGCAGCAGGCCTGTTGGCCCATACTAGGCAGGTCCTTCACAATCCATCCCATTTCCACTATACCTATTACTGTCCTTGTCATCTAGTGTCACTAGCTTTCCACTATCCACCTTATTCTGCCTATTACTAGTTCTCCTACAACTTATAATATTACTACACTGGGACTTCTCTGTTTTCCCCCCAAAACCCATACCACTAACTATTTCTAGTTTAAAGCCCTAACAGCTCCCTCCACTGCAGTTGCCAGTGCCCCCACCCCAGACCTGGATAAGTGAACCCCATCCCTGGCATACATGTCATTTCTGCCATAGAAGAGGTCCCAGTTGTCAATGAATGTTACTGAATTTTCCTTACAGTATTTGTCCAGCCAGCAATTGACACCAATTGCCCTGGACAGCCATTCATTTCCAACTCCTCTCCTTGGCAAAATACCACATATGACAGGGTTCCCACCCTTCTTCCTAATTATGTCTATTGCTGACCTAAACCTGCTAGTCAGGTCCTCACTCCTACGTCTGCCAACATCGTTGCCTCCAGCACTGAGACAGATAATAGGATTGCTCCCATTACCTCTCATGATGTCGTCCAGACGGCTAACAATATCCTCCATCCCAGCCCCAGGAAAGCAAACCCTCTGTCTCCTACTCCTATCAATCAAACAGAAAGCCCTATCCATGTACCTAACCTGACTGTCCCCAACAACAACAATGTTTTTACCTTCCTTTGTGTCTTTCGTCGTGACGCTCCCAGAAGTCGACTCACATTCATCGGGTAGCACGGAGAATGGGTTCGATGTTTCCACAACATTCTCCTGGGTCTTCGTTGTTTCTACCTCTCCACCCGTCCTCTTGAGCCTTAACTTTGTCCCATGCGTTTTAGCCACTGTCCAGGTTCCTTTCCTGGCTTGAGGATTCTCAACAGGAGGATTACTACGAATCCTCTTGTTTTCCTCAGTCAGTCGCTGTATCTCAAGCTTAGCTACCCTCAGTTCTTCCTTCAGCTGCTGGTAGAGTAGCTCAAGAGAGGACATCTTCTTCAGATTGACAGAGAGCACACAAGACACGTCTTCACTGAGTTAAGTCAGGTCCACCACTGAGTTAAGTCAGGTCCACAATTGAAAATAGGTTGGGCAAATATTTTGGTTAGTGGGTTTGGGTTTGAAAAGGACCTGCCTAGTATGGGCCAGTAAGCCTGCTGCAGGGTTCCTCCTTTCTTATGTTCTTTACACCGTCTGTCAAACCTCTTGTTTTTATGAGTAGTCATTACCAATCCCTCCAGTATCTTGCAGGTGTAGATTATGATGCATCTTTCTCGCCTGCGTTCTAAGGAGTACAGTTCTAGGTACTTCAAGCACTCCCAGTAATTTAGGTGCTTGACTGAGTTTATACGACCTGTGGAAGTTCTCTGTACATTTTCCAGCTCAGTAATTTCACCTGCCTTGAAGGAGGCCGTTATTACACAACAATCATTCCTTACAGCTGTTACCCCTGTTCAGCTAGCAGTATGCAGTAAGTAGGTACCTGGGTGTTAGTCACCTTACACCTGCTGTCCCTATTTACCTAGCAGTAAGTAGGTACCTGGGTGTTAGTCACTTCACACCTGCTGTCCCAGTTCACCTAACAGTAAGTAGGTACCTGGGTGTTAGTCACTTTGCACCTGCTGTCTCTGTTCACCTAGTAGTAAGCAGGTACCTGGGTGTTAGTCACTTTACACCTGCTGTCCCAGTTCACCTAACAGTAAGTAGGTACCTGGGTTTTAGTCAGGGGAAGAGAACCTAAGGACGCTAATGGAAGTACAGGTGTGAGGAGGGTGACAGGTGTGGGGAGGGGACAGGTGTGGGGAGGGGGACAGGTGTGGGGAGGGGGACAGTTGTAGGGAGGGGGACAGGTGTGGAGAGGGAGGACAGGTGTGGAGATGGGGACAGATTTGGGGAAGGGGACAGGTGTGGGGTGGGGACAGGTGTGGAGAAGGGACAGATTTGGGGAAGGGGTCAGGTGTGTCGAGGGGGACAGGTGTAGGGGGACAGGTGGCAAAACATCCGTTCTGGGAGTCTTTGTTCCGCTCTGGGAGGAAGTGTGACCGCTGGAGGGAGGGAAGGATGGAGGAGGGGCAGGATGGGAGGGAGGGAAGGATGGAAGAGGGGCAGGATGGGAGGGAGGGAAGGATGGAGGAGGGGCAGGATGGGAGGGAGGGAAGGATAGAGGGGCAGGATGGGAGGGTCACAGAGGGGTGAGAGTGACTGTTGAAAGAATCTCAACAGTTGAATTTACGACTGTTCCAGTCCCTCGCACTGCTGACCGTTTCTGTACCAGCTTGGTAAGAGTACCAGCTTGGTAAGAGTACCAGCTTGGTAAGAGTACCAGCTTGGTAGGAGTACCAGCTTGGTCGGAGCCCCAGCTTGGTGCCAAAGATGTATACAGCTTTTGAGACGACCTAAAGGATATCTGAAGAATGCTTCTAGGGTTCAATACCCCCAGAAACATCCTGGTGGGTCAAGGCCTGATGAACCAGGCTGTTACTGATGGACGCAAGCACAGCCTGGCTGGCCAGGAACTAATTCAAAGAACTTACTAAGTTTGTTTTTGAAGATCACCAGAGGTTTGTTGGTAATTCCCTTTATGCACGAAGGGAGGGCGTTGCAGAGTCGGAGACCTCTGACACTCATCGTGTTCTCTCGTAGTGTACTCGCCAAGCTCCTGATTTTTAATGGAGGTACATTTCACTTTCTGCCGAGTCTCTTGTTCCTTATGATCTAATTTCGGTGTGCTGGTTTGGGATTAGTCTCTCCAGGTTTTACCAGGTGTAAATTAAGATGTACCCTTCTTGCCTACGTTCCAAAGAATACAGTTGAACGGACTTTAAACGTTGTCAGTAGTTTAGATGTTTGACTGAATGTATACGAGCAGTGACGGTTTTCTGTATGTTTTCTACCTCAGTATTCTCGTCTGTCTTGAAGGGGACCGTTAGTATACAGCAGTAAGTTAGTCTGGAGAAAACAAGTAATTTGAGAACTGCCACATCACTGGCTCAACATCTCATTATGAAAGTTGTAGTTATACAGCTTATCGTGTTCCTTGTAACGATAACAACACTGAATGTGAGTCCTGACATCATTACTCCAAGTTGTGCACATGGAACCTTGAATGATTTTATTTTGTCTGTAGTCCGTTAGTCTTTTTGTCCTCCATTCTTGCGCAGCGGAGTTATGGAACTTGTCCTTGCTTAACATTCTCCTTGTAGAAGGCTTTTGCATGATCAGTGTACACAGCAAGAAGATATAGCTTGTCTTCCAGCGCATCCTGGACCACACCGTAATGATCCAGCAGTTGTGAGAGGCAGGAACGACCTGCTGTAAACCCGTGCTGCCCAGCACTATGCAACTGCTGTTATTCCATGTGGCAATCTTGCTTCTTAGGACCCACTGAAAGATTTTGATAATGTGTGAAGAAACTCTGCTGGAGACGAAAAGGAGTTAGATTCCACAAGTCAATGTTCAGACGATAGTTTCAAATACTAAAGATACCCGTTAGTAACCTGAGTACCCACGCCCGTGTGGGCAAGATACCCACGGCCCCGCTGGTAAGACAATTCTCACTATACTCAACCAACCGCCAATGTTGCAAGCAAGAGCGGAAGCAACAGTGATCAACACGACCTTGAAACTCTCCACTGAAGAATCCCACTGGAAAACCTTCCTTGTTGCAGGACATTACAACAGTCACAGCAGCAGCAGCAGCAGCAGCGAACGTTGAAGCTTCCGGCCCACGGGGGTCCACCCGTGGGCATGGGGGAGACCCACGCCCCTCTACCATGCTGGATGGTGTGGGCACAGAGGATATAACTTTACCTTTTATATAACTTTGATGAGTTTTGAGAGTCTTTCTAATCCAGGAGCCCGGCCAGGGGCCAGGAGCAGCGCGAACAATGATAATAATAATAATAATAATAATAATAATAATAATAATATAATTATAATAATAACAACAAAAACAATAACAATAATAATAAATAATATATAATACAGACAATATATGACTTCATTGACATAGAATAGTGCTTGATGTGACAGGTGTGAGTAATTAAGAGGTGTGCAGCACAGGTGTGAGCAGGAGGGGTGGTAGCAGAGGAGGGTGGTAGTGGTGGTAGCAGCGGAGGGTGGTAGTGGTGGTAGCAGCGGAGGGTGGTAGTGGTGGTCACAACTACCAACATTCCCCTTTTAATCAACACATATGGCCAACATTTACACAATAAATGAAACGATACATGAAGTGCTCATGAGACGCACAAAATGTACACACAAAACGCACACGATAAACGCATGAGATACGCATAGAACGAATAATACGCTCACACTGTATGAGAATATACGCAATGACAGGCAGACAACAACAGCTACCCGGGGGAAAAATCTATGGACTTGTACAGTTAATTTCAACCTCATCAAGGTCATGGTCTGGTCTCAGACCAAAAACACCGTCGTTACAGGTCTTTTAACTGTTAAAAAATACAGAAAGAGTAAGAGTATAGTGAGTGGAAGTATGTAAGACTGACCTGTCATCTTACGTGATCATGAAACAGATTTATCTGTCATCTTACGTGATTATGAGGCAGAAAGATTTAACTGTCATCTTACGTGTTAATGAGACAGAAAGGTCATCTTACGTGTTAATGGGAGGCGTGTGAAGCAAGACGCATGGCGTGGGAGGCAGAATATAGGGCGTGAGACAAAACAGGTCGTGGGTACCAAGACACATGGCGTGGGAGGCAGAATACTGGGTGTGGGAGACAGGACACAGAGTGGGAGACAGCACAGGTCGTGGGAGACAGGACACAGAGCGTGTGATGCAGGACACAGGGCATGGGAGACAGGATACAGGATGTGGGAGAAAATGACAGGACACGGGGCGTGAGAAGCATGGAGCAGGTCGTGGGAGACAGGACACATGGCGTGGGAGACAGAACACAAGGTGTGGAAGACAGGTCACAGGGCGGGGGAGACAGGATACTGGGCGTGAGAACAGGATACTGGGCGTGGGAGGACACATGACATGGGAGAGGACACATGACATGGGAGAGGACACATGGCGTGGGAGAGGACACATGGCGTGGGAGAGAGGACACGGGGCGTGGGAGATGACACAGGGAGTGAGAGGACACAGGGAGTGAGAGAGGTGACACAGGGCGTGGAAGAGATGACACAGGGCGTGAGAGTGAGGACACAGGGCGTGGGAGAGGAAACAGGGCGTGGGAGAGAGGACACGGGGCGTGAGTGAGGACACAGGGCGTGGGAGAGAGGACACAGGGCGTGGGATATACCTTTGAAGAGTTTCGAGAGTTTATCTACGTGGGAGAGGTACCTACCCACCTTCAGGTACTCAACAATTCAACAGTTGTCTACTGCAGGACGTTGAACCTGTCGAAGGATGTTGCGTAGTGTGCAAGCCTGCAGGAGGTGAGGCAGGCACGGCAGGACCTGCCAGGGAGGGAGTGTCAGAGAAAGAGAGGGGGAGTGAGGGAGTGTCAAGAGAAAGAGAGGGGGAGTGAGGGAGTGTCAAGAGAAAGAGAGGGGGAGGGAGGGAGCTGGACAGCGAGTAAGGGACGGAGTAAGAGTGAGTGAACGAGTCAGCCAGTGAACGAGCAAGTGAACGACTGAACGATTGAACAAGCGAGTGAACGATTGAACAAGCGAGTGAACGATTGAACAAGCGAGTGAACGATTGAACGAGCGAGTGAACGATTGAACGAGCGAGTGAACGATTGAACAAGCGAGTGAACGATTGAACAAGCGAGTGAACGATTGAACGAGCGAGTGAACGATTGAACGAGCGAGTGAACGATTGAACGAGCGAGTGAACGATTGAACGAGCGAGTGAACGATTGAACGAGCGAGTGAACGATTGAACGAGCGAGTGAACGATTGAACGAGCGAGTGAGCCAGCGAATGAATGATTGAACGAGCAAGTAAGTGAAGGAGTGAGCCAGTGAGTGAAGGAGTGAGCCAGTGAGTGAAGGAGTGAGCCAGTGAGTGAAGGAGTGAGCCAGTGAGTGAGTGAAGGAGTGAGCCAGTGAGTGAAGGAGTGAGCCAGTGAGTGAGTGAAGGAGTGAGCCAGTGAGTGAAGGAGTGAGCCAGTGAGTGAGTGAAGGAGTGAGCCAGTGAGTGAAGGAGTGAGCCAGTGAGTGAGTGAAGGAGTGAGCCAGTGAGTGAGTGAAGGAGTGAGCCAGTGAGTGAGTGAAGGAGTGAGCCAGTGAGTGAGTGAAGGAGTGAGCCAGTGAGTGAGTGAGTGAGCCAGTGAGTGAAGGAAAGGGGCCAGTGAGTGAGTGAAGGAGTGAGCCAGTGAGTGAAGGAGTGAGCCAGTGAGTGAGTGAAGGAGTGAGCCAGTGAGTGAAGGAGTGAGCCAGTGAGTGAGTGAGCCAGTGAGTGAGTGAAGGAGTGAGCCAGTGAGTGAGTGAAGGAGTGAGCCAGTGAGTGAAGGAGTGAGCCAGTGAGTGAGTGAAGGAGTGAGCCAGTGAGTGAAGGAGTGAGCCAGTGAGTGAAGGAGTGAGCCAGTGAGTGGTGTGGGTGAGCTAGTAGCTTGCACGCACACACCATGTAGTCAGCAGCCAGACAAGGCAGCAACTTTTTGCCTCACACTTCAGACAGCAAAAAACTTCACCATATCATCGAGGGTGAATGTAGAGCCAAACTTGTCACGCTAAGAGGCTCTCTCAGGGTGTAGGTAGTGATGTATAAGTGTAGTGGAGGTACTACTGATGTATAAATGTAGTGGAGATACTCGTGTAGCTGAGGTACTTAGAGGACCTCGTTCGTTGTGAAGATTTACTATTAGACAAAGAGTTTAGACTCAGGTGACGGTTCCAGAGGTTATAATTAACACTGAACCAACCTCAGTGACAAAAGAAGAGAAGTCAGACTGCCATCATACATCGCTGTCATACACTATCATACATCACTGCCATGCACCATCACACATCATCACAGACCTCTGACACTCGTATATTAAGGTAACATTACCAGCTTTATGGAGGTCGACAAACTTCCCGACGCAGGTCAACATGACTTTAAAGAAGAACAGTCCTGCCTCTCGCACTTCCAGCTACTGGTGCCAGACCAGGATTCCATGTTACTGGTCTGGGTGCCAGCTACACGCAGTCCAACGTAGGCACCACAGCCCAGCTGATCAGGAACTAACTTGAGCTTACCCGTCTTGCTCTGAGGGTACAGGTGGTTGTTGGTAAGCATGAGACACGTGTATGAGAGAACATTAGCTGAGGCACTGGAGTGATACCAGGAGTGAAACCAGTGAGTGAGTGGAGTGTAAACCAGTGGAGTGATGATAACCATGGAGTGTAAACGTGGAGTGATAGATAACGGTGAGCAGTGATGAGAGTGTGAAACCGTGAGTGATGAGTAGCCATGGTGTGTAAGGTGGACCAGTGAGTGAGAACCAGTGAGTGAACGTGGAGTGAGTAGCCATGAGTGTAAAACCGTGAGTGATGATAGCCATGGGTGTAAACCGTAGGAGTGATGATAGCCATGAGTGAGTAACCAGTGAGTGAGTGAAGGAGTGAGCCATGTGGTAAAGTGAGAGTGAGTATAGCCAGGTGAGTGAAAACCGTGAGTGAGGAGTAGCCAGGAGTGTAGACCATGGTGGGTAGTGATGATAACCATGATGACACACCATGAGTGCAGCCAGTACATAGGTAAACTTGCCTCACACTTCAGACAGCAAATTACCATCGAGGGTAAATGTAGAGCAAACTTGTACCAAGAGGCTCTCAGTGTAGGTAGTGATGATAATGTAGTGGAGGTACACTGATGTATAAATGTAGTGGAGATACTCTGTAGCTGAGGTATTAGAGGACCTCGTTGTAGTAAGATTTACTATTAGACAAAGAGTTTAGACTCAGGTGACGGTTCCAGAGGTTATAATTAACATGAACCAACCTCAGTGACAAAAGAAGGTCAGACTGCATCATACATCGCTGTCATACACTATCATACATCACTGCCATGCACCATCAACACATCACAGACCTGACACTGTATATTATGGTAACATTAAGCTTTATGGAGTGACAAACCCGGCAGTCAACATGACTAAAGAAGAACAGTCCTGCTCGACTTCCAGCTACTGGTGCAGACCAGATTCCATGTTACTGGTCTGGGTGCCAGCTACACGCATCCAACGTAGGACCAAGCCCAGCTGATCGAACTAACTGAGCTTACCGTCTGCCTTGAGGGTAACACGGGTTGTTGAACTTGAGACACGATGATGAGACATTTCTAGTGAACCTGGAGTGATATAACCATGGAGTGTAAACCGTGGAGTGATGATAACCATGGAGGTAAACCGTGGAGTGATGATAACCATGAGTGTAAACCGTGGAGTGATGATAGCCATGGTGTGTAAACCGTGGAGTGATGATAGCCATGGTGTGTAAACCGTGGAGTGATGATAACCATGGTGTGTAAACCGTGGAGTGATGATAACCATGGTGTGTAAACCGTGGAGTGATGATAGCCATGGTGTGTAAACCGTGGAGTGATGATAGCCATGGTGTGTAAACCGTGGAGTGATGATAACCATGGTGTGTAAACCGTGGAGTGATGATAACCATGGTGTGTAAAAAGTGGAGTGATGATAGCCATGGTGTGTAAACCGTGGAGTGATGATAACCATGGAGTGTAAACCGTGGAGTGATGATAACCATGGTGTGTAAAAAGTGGAGTGATGATAACCATGGAGTGTAAACCGTGGAGTGATGATAACCATGGAGTGTAAACCGTGGAGTGATGATAACCATGGAGTGTAAACCGTGGAGTGATGATAACCATGGAGTGTAAACCGTGGAGTGATGATAACCATGGTGTGTAAACCGTGGAGTGATGATAACCATGGAGTGTAAACCATGGAGTGTAAACCGTGGAGTGATGATAACCATGGAGTGTAAACCGTGGAGGATGATAACCATGGGGTGTAAACCGTGGAGTGATGATAGCCATGGTGTGTAAACCGTGGAGTGATGATAACCATGGTGTGTAAACCGTGGAGTGATGATAACCATGGTGTGTAAACCGTGGAGTGATGATAACCATGGTGTGTAAACCGTGGAGTGATGATAACCATGGAGTGTAAACCGTGGAGTGATGATAACCATGGAGTGTAAACCGTGGAGTGATGATAACCATGGAGTGTAAACCGTGGAGTGATGATAACCATTGTGTGTAAACCGTGGAGTGATGATAACCATGGAGTG
Organism: Cherax destructor; assembly: GCA_009830355.1. Taxonomy (NCBI): domain Eukaryota; kingdom Metazoa; phylum Arthropoda; class Malacostraca; order Decapoda; family Parastacidae; genus Cherax; species Cherax destructor. Next base: position 337,369 of record WNWK01000499.1, read on the forward strand.
TAAACCGTGGAGTGATGATAACCATGGAGTGTAAACCGTGGAGTGATGATAACCATGGAGTGTAAACCGTGGAGTGATGATAACCATGGAGTGTAAACCGTGGAGTGATGATAACCATGGAGTGTAAACCGTGGAGTGATGATAACCATGTAGTGTAAACCGTGGAGTGATGATAACCATGTAGTGTAAACCGTGGAGTGATGATAACCATGGAGTGTAAACCGTGGAGTGATGATAACCATGGAGTGTAAACCGTGGAGTGATGATAACCATGGAGTTTAAACCGTGGAGTGATGATAACCATGGAGTGTAAACCGTGGAGTGATGATAACCATGGAGTGTAAACCGTGGAGTGATGATAACCATGGAGTGTAAACCGTGGAGTGATGATAACCATGGAGTGTAAACCGTGGAGTGATGATAACCATGGAGTGTAAACCGTGAAGTGATGATAACCATGGAGTGTAAACCGTGGAGTGATGATAACCATGGAGTTTAAACCGTGAAGTGATGATAACCATGGAGTGTAAACCGTGGAGTGATGATAACCATGGAGTGTAAACCGTGGAGTGATGATAACCATGAGTTAAACCGTGGAGTGATGTAACCATGGGTTAAACCGTGGAGTGATGATAACCTGGGAACTGGAGTGTAAACCGTGGAGTGATGATAACCATGGAGTGTAAACCAGTGGAGTGATGATAACCATGGAGTGTAAACCGTGGAGTGATGATAACCATGGAGTGTAAACCGTGAGTGATGATAACCATGGAGTGTAAACCTGGAGTGATGATAACCATGGAGTGTAAACCTGGAGTGATGATAACCATGGAGTGTAAACCATGGAGTGATGATAACCATGGAGTGTAAACCGTGGAGTGATGATAACCATGGAGTGTAAACCATGGAGTGATGATAACCATGGAGTGTAAACCATGGAGTGATGATAACCATGGAGTGTAAACCATGGAGTGATGATAACCATGGAGTGTAAACCATGGAGTGATGATAACCATGGAGTGTAAACCATGGAGTGATGATAACCATGGAGTGTAAACCATGGAGTGATGATAACCATGAGTGTAAACCGTGAGTGATGATAACCATGGAGTAAACCGAGTGATGATAACCATGGAGTGTAAACCATGGAGTGATGATAACCATGGAGTGTAAACCTGGAGTGATGATAACCATGGAGTGTAAACCTGGAGTGTATAACCATGGAGTGTAAACCATGGAGTGATGATAACCATGGAGTGTAAACCATGGAGTGATGATAACCATGGAGTGTAAACCATGGGTGATGTAACATGATGACAGGTATAACCATGGAGTGATGATAACCATGGAGTGTAAACCATGGAGTGATGATAACCATGGAGTGTACTATGAAACCATGGAGGACTGAGGATAACCATGGAGTGTAAACCATGGAGTGATGATAACCATGGAGTGTAAACCATGGAGTGATGATAACCATGGAGTGTAAACCATGGAGTGATGATAACCATGGAGTGTAAACCATGGAGTGATGATAACCATGGAGTGTAAACCATGGAGTGATGATAACCATGGAGTGATGATAACCATGGAGTGATGATAACCATGGAGTGTAAACCATGGAGTGATGATAACCATGGAGTGTAAACCATGGAGTGATGATAACCATGGAAAGTGGAGACGTTAATACTGAATTTTTTAATAAGACAAAGAAATTTAGTACTACGCTATACCATCCCAGCATCTACCTCGGGCATCTACCCGAAAGGCATCTACCTTCCGGGTATCTACCCTAAGGGTATCTACTCTGGGCATCTACCCTCCAGCATCTACCCTCCGGGCATCTACCCTCCAGGCATCTACCCTCCGGGCATCTATCCTCCAGGCATCTACCCTCCGGTATCTACTCTGGACATCTACCCTCCAGGCATCTACCCTCCCGGTATCTACTCTGGGCATCTACCCTCCCGGTATCTACTCTGGGCATCTACCCTCCCGGTATCTACTCTGGGCATCTACCCTCCGGGTATCTACTCTGGGCATCTACCCTCCGGGTATCTACTCTGGGCATCTACCCTCCGGTATCTACTCTGGCATCTACCCTCCGGATCTACCTGACTCACCTCGGAATCTACCTCCCGGTATCTACTCTGGGCATCTACCTCCGGTATCTACTCTGGGCATCTACCCTCCGGGTATCTACTCTGGGCATCTACCCTCCGGGTATCTACTCTGGGCATCTACCCTCGGGCACCTTACTCTACCACAATTTGAAAAACATTGCTGAAACAAGTGAAGGATTCTACAAGTGTCATAGCTACAGGTATGCAAATTGCTACCACCAACAACCTGGTCGATCAGGAAGGCCACATGTGATGCAGAGGAAATGTATCGAGGGCCACTGAGTGCCAGTGAAAGTCATTTGGTGCCACTGAAGACCAGTGGATGTCAATGAGTGGCAGTGAAAGCCAGTGGATGGGTAGGCATAACTGGCTTTCAGAAGGACCTGCCTTGCATGGGCCAGTAGGCCTTCTGCAGTGCTCCTACATTCTTATGTACAGGAGAGAAATGGTGAATAATTTAGTGGGTTCGAAGGTGATATTGATCGTGTGAGTAGGTGCCAGATCAACCAGGCTGTGATGGATATGTGGGGCTGCGGGCCACCAGCAAGAACAACCTGGTTGACCAGGCAAGCACCAGACGGGCCTGGCCCATGGCCTGGCTCCAGGGGTAGAAAAACTCGGAATTCATCAAAAGTATAAAGGTAATTACTCACACTCACTCATACTCACTGACATACACTCACACTCCGCCCACTCACCCTCACATTCATTCACTCATACATTCAATACCTATACTCACACTCCAGCCACTCACACACTCAGGCAAGTGTGAGTGACACACTCACAACTCGCCGCACGTTACTGCCAGTATAATCCATTTGGAAAGACACAACAATGGTATACATTGTTACAGCGCGTTCCAGTAATTGTACACAGGACAGATATGCACACGCACTCTTTCCTGCCTTGGAACACTGAGTGCACCCACTCACGCACAGCCAGTGTGAGTGCACGCACTCACTGATGGTTAGCCTGAGTGGAGTTTGCGATAACTATTTACCTGTGATTTACTTGTGATCTGTAACGTGAGTTTTCCTAATGTCAGAGGTCCCCGACTCTTCAACACCTTCCCTTCGTACATAAGAGGAATTACCAACAAGGCTCTGGCTATCTTCAAGAAGGAACTTGACAAGCTTCTCAGATCAGTTCCTGACCAGCCGGTCTGTGGTTCATACACTGGACTACGTGCGGCCAGTAGTAACAGCCTGCCTTGATCCACAGGGAGGCCTGGTCTTGTAACACCTGAATTAACGATTAAGGATTTTAACTAAAAGAAAATAACACACTGACCGTCTCACACCGAGGTTGGGTGACCGAAAAACAAAGGAAACACATTCACCATCATTCATTCCATCGTTGTCTTGGCAGAAGCTTGCCGACATCATCGTTCAGATGGCACTCTGAACTGATTCATCCTCACTCCTCCTTCACTGTAATTCCCATCTCCAGTTTCCCTGAATCCCTTCATAAATGTTACCTTGCTCACACTCCAACAGCACGTCACCTCATAAGCCCACTTGCCTCCGCTCCGATCTAACATGCTTACACAAGAATTTCCAAGGAAATCTCAGTCTTACTGGAAGGACTGTAGAGCTGCGGGTGAAGCTTGAGCTCTTTTATAACCAGGGTGAAGCTCTGCTGGAGCAGCTTCACCCTGGAGTGTTCTGCAGGATCTGTTTTGGAGACGAAGAAATACATTAAATATTGATATGTGTAGACGGTCTCCGACCAGGCCTCCCAGCGGATGACCTGCTCAATAAAAAAATATAAGAAAATAACAGTACGTACTTACTGACTAGCTTATGTGTCTCCTATATTTTCACAGTTGTATAATACCTGTTTTTTCCCTGTTTATGTGTAACACGTCACTGTTTTTTCTTGTATTTGACGTTATAATATTTCTCAGTATTTTAGATGAATATTATTGGTAATGAAAAAATTACGGTTAATCAAATGTGGGGTTAATTGTTATTAAGTGCTGCACAGCACTCAATAACAAGTACTGTGCAGCACTTGTTATTGAGTGAGTGCCTGATCAGCCGGCCTATGGTGCCCTTGCTGGTTTGCAGGCCTCTACCCCCAACAATCCAACAGATCAGGCCATCAGCCAGGTACCGGGTACCTGGCTGTAGGTAGCCACAACACCCCCGGAATCTTCAACTGGTAGTCAATCTTCACCCTAAACATCCACACAGACAGTCTCAACCTCTGGAGAAAAAAAAAAAAACCTTCAACCTATAACAACGCCTAAAAGTTTGGATGGAAACGTCAACATTCAGTGAAGACAAAGGGGTGGTGGTGTGAAGAAATCCCTCATAGGTATACCTCACAGGGAGGTATCCCTGCCTCACTAGGCTTGAACTTCAGACTCTTGGTGTTCGCTAACATTCATTAAGGATGCCCAAGACACAGCTTTGCAGCACAGCCATCATAATAGTATGATGAAACACATCCTGTGTGTTGTCTGAATATACACTCTGAGTGTGGGAGAGAATACTTGTTACCACTGACACTCTGAGTGTGGGAGAGAATACTTGTTACCACTGACACTCTGAGTGTGGGAGAGAATACTTGTTACCACTGACGCTCTGAGAGTGGGAGAGAATACTTGTTACCACTGACACTCTGAGTGTGGGAGAGAATACTTGTTACCACTGACACTCTGAGTGTGGGAGAGAATACTTGTTACCACTGACGCTCTGAGAGTGGGAGAGAATACTTGTTACCACTGACACTCTGAGTGTGGGAGAGAATACTTGTTACCACTGACACTCTGAGAGTGGGAGAGAATACTTGTTACCACTGACACTCTGAGTGTGGGAGAGAATACTTGTTACCACTGATACTCTGAGTGTGGGAGAGAATACTTGTTACCACTGACACTCTGAGAGTGGGAGAGAATACTTGTTACCACTGACACTCTGAGTGTGGGAGAGAATACTTGTTACCACTGAGACTCTGAGTGTGGAAGAGAATACTTGTTACCACTGACACTCTGAGAGTGGGAGAGAATACTTGTTACTACTGACACTCTGAGTGTGGGAGAGAATACTTGTTACCACTGACACTGAGTGTGGGAGAGAATACTTGCTACCACTGACACTGAGTGTGGGAGAGAATACTTGTTACCACTGACACTGAGTGTGGGAGAGAATACTTGTTACACTGACCTCTGAGGTGGGAGAGAATACTTGTTACCACTGACACTGAGTGTGGGAGAGAATACTTGTTACCACTGACACTCTGAGTGTGGGAGAGAATACTTGTTACCACTGACTCTGAGTGTGGGAGAGAATACTTGTTACAACTGACGCTCTGAGTGTGGGAGAGAATACTTGTTACCACTGACACTGAGTGTGGGAGAGAATACTTGTTACCACTGACACTGAGTGTGGGAGAGAATACTTGTTACCACTGACACTGAGTGGGAGAGAATACTTGTTACACTGACACTGAGTGTGGGAGAGAATACTTGTTACCACTGACACTGAGTGTGGGAGAGAATACTTGTTACCACTGACACTGAGTGTGGGAGAGAATACTTGTTACCACTGACACTGAGTGTGGAGAGAATACTTGTTACCACTGACACTGAGTGTGGAGAGAATACTTGTTACCACTGACACTGAGTGTGGGAGAGAATACTTGTTACCACTGACACTGAGTGTGGGAGAGAATACTTGTTACCACTGACACTGAGTGTGGAGAGAATACTTGTTACCACTGACACTGAGTGTGGGAGAGAATACTTGTTACCACTGACACTGAGTGTGGGAGAGAATACTTGTTACCACTGACACTGAGTGTGGGAGAGAATACTTGTTACCACTGACACTGAGTGTGGGAGAGAATACTTGTTACCACTGACACTGAGTGTGGGAGAGAATACTTGTTACCACTGACACTGAGTGTGGGAGAGAATACTTGTTACCACTGACACTGAGTGTGGGAGAGAATACTTGTTACCACTGACACTGAGTGTGGGAGAGAATACTTGTTACCACTAACACTCTGAGAATAGGGGATAGATCTTAATCAGGTTCGAAATAGATTCTCTCGTATTGTGCCTTCTGCCTTTTCCATGTACTCCCAAGTACACCGAAGTAATCCAGAGTCCTCCCAAGTACTCGTAAGTATTCCCAACTACACCCACGCACTCCCGGGTACAAGTCTTCTAACTTCTCATGGGACTCCAGAGGTTCTTACCAGCACTCCACGTCACATGGGTCACACTGTTAAAAAACACACACGCACCTTGGCACACCAAGAATAGTTCTGCATGAGTAATACTTTCTCCTCCCCCCAATCCCCCATGGGACAGAAGCTGTGAATCGACCCCTGCAAAAAACAAATAGGTGACTACACACACACCAGGGGCAGGAGCTGTGAATCGACCCCTGGAACCACAAACTGGCATCAACAGCGACTGCAGTGTGAAGTTAGCCTCGGTGTTTCCTCTTCGAGGAAGTGAGGAAGGAGTAGCTTGAAGCAGGTGAAGGTCTGATTGAGTATGCAGCCCCAGCGTGGAGCCCGCACCTGGTCAAGCACGTGAAAACACTCGAAAAGGTCCAAAGGATTGCAACCAAGCTAGTGCCACAACTGAGAGGAATGCACTATGAGGAAAGGTTGAAGAAAATGAACCTGACGACCTTAGAAGAGAGGAGAAGGGAGGATGGAGGGTAACATGCTTACTACATACAAAATCTTTAGAGGAATTCAGAGGATAGATAGGAACAGACTGAATTAAAAGGATTGGATTCAAGGGGACACAGATGGAAGCTGAAGACACAGATGAGCTATAGAGACGTAAGGAAGTATTTCTTAGGTTGATAGTGCAATGACTTTGATAAGGCAGTGGTGGTGAAGGCAAACTCAATACACAGCTTCAAGAGTAGATAGGATAAGGACTAAGAGGCCAGAAGTCAGTGATGCCAATCAATGTATACCTTTACCTTTGATGAGTTTCGACAGCTCTTCTACTCCCGTAGTCCGGCCTTGGGCCAGGCTCGTCTGGTGCTTGCGTGGTCAACCAGGCCGTTGTTGCTAGCGCTCCACTAGCCAACATATCCATCACTGGCGGGGCCAGAGCTAACACAAACTCAAATCGGTGAGTACACACACACACACACACACACACACACACACACACACACACATCCAACACGCCCCGGTGGCATGGTGGCTAGCGCTCTTGCTTCACGCACGGAGGGCCCGGGTTCAACTCCCGGCGGGGCCGAAACATTTCGAAGTGTTTCGTTACACACACACACACACACACACACACACACACACACACACACACACACAGAGGCCAAGTGTCTATAGACAAGTGCCTTTGACAACAGCTATACACACACACACACACACAACAGATGGCAGCACTAGCGCCTGTAGCGTGAATCATCGGTGCTACCCTTCAAGTGGGAGGACACAGCAACAATAATAACAACAAAATAAAGCTAAAAAGAGTATGAGAGTTTCAAAGGGAAGACGTAAATAGGATTCAAAGTGGTGTACCTGAGAGATGAGGAACTAAAGTAGGAGCAGCAGTGAGAAATGATCAACTATGGAAAGAGAGATAGAGTACAACAGTGTGGTATGCTAAGAGTATGTTAAATTTTATTCGGCATATGTCACACACCCATACAGGCTGCTTCCCGACCAGCGAACCAGGAGCTCCGCCGTTATACTAGTACCTTGGTTCAACCAGCCAATCACAAGGAAGCCCGCCAAAGCTGTGAAGCGATGTGGTATACTCGTGAAGCAGCTGGTCGCTACGGTGCTCACCGTGTCTTGTGCTTGCATTCGCCTCATTGTACATAGTTGTAAATACTTTACATAGGTTATATACATATTATAAATACCAACTTGTTTTTGGAGAAAGAAATACAATAATTTACTGTGCTGCTGTTTGCTCGTTCCTAACTGGTTATCGTGTTACGGCAACATGTGCAGGCCAAACAATCTACACATGTGTTCGTAATAAAGTTTATATTTCAAAATTATGTGGACAAGAGTAAGAGTTGGATGTGAGAAATGGGTTATAGTAAGTATTTATGCACTTGAGGGGTGAGAAAGAGAGAGAGAGACTAACTGTTGTGGGTGACTTTATGCTATAGTGGGAGAGACTGTCAGAGGGCACAGTAAGTAAGCTTGGAGTGCCAGGGGTACATGATAATGGTGGACATCTAAATGAATTATGTACGGGAGGAGGTCTGGTAGTACGTAATGCCTATTTTAAGAAACAGAAGCTAACTACACGAGATATGATGTAGTGAGCAAGGACACCAGTTTGGTTGGGCAGTTATGGGGTTTAAAGCCAATCGACTACACGAGAGTCAAGAACATTTTAATCCCTAAAATAATGATTAAGTTAAACTCTCAGTATATAAACGCTGAGAGAAATATACCTCATGGTATGTATACCGTGTGCAGTTTGGTCGATTATGTGCTCAGACACTGATGGACAAAAGACTGATGGGTAGACTTCCGTATATACGGATTTTTTGAGGACCTACTAATTTGTTAGATCATTATTTCTTCTTCTTCTTATGTATTATTAGTAGTAGTAGTAGTAGTAGTAGTAGTATTAGTAATAGTATTATTATTAGTAGTATTAGTAATAGAATTATTAGTAGTAGTAGTATTAGTAATAGTATTATTATTAGTAGTAGTAGTAGTAGTAGTAGTAGTATTAGTAATAGTATTATTATTAGTAGTATTAGTAATAGAATTATTATTAGTAGTAGTATTAGTAATAGTATTATTATTAGTAGTAGTATTAGTAATAGTATTATTAGTAGTAGCAGTAGTGCATTTTTTCAAAAAGAAAAGAAGGGCTATACCAAAATGCAGCGCAGAAATTTCTTAGTTTCAAGGGTAGGTAGGTAGGTAGGTAGGTAGGTGTTGGTGAAGCTAGGGTTAGTGAGAGGTGGAAAATTAACACCACAATCACTACTATCACCACCACCACCACAATCGCTGGACTACCACCACCACACTCACAGTCTTCCTGTAAGTCTGACTTCATTAAATATTCTATAAATGAAATGACCATCAACTTAATGCCCGTCACTTAACATGTGACCCACACAGCTAGCATTACCTCACATGTGTGTGGCAACAAACCTTTTAAAGACACAGGTGGGAGGAGCAGGTATGTTGGTGAGCTTATACACCTAGCAGCAGGTGTGTACTAGAGGAGATATACCTGGCCACACTACCAGTAGGTGTGTACCTGAAGAGATATACCTGGCCACACTAGCAGCAGGTGTGTATTAGAGGAGATACACTTAGCCACACTAGCAGCAGGTGTGTACTAGAGGTACACCTAACCACACCAGCAGCAGGTGTGTACCAGATGAGATACACCTAGCCACACTAGCAGCAGGGGTGTACCAGAAGAGATATACCCTAAGCTATGTGTATACCAGTACAAAGTAACCAAACCTAGACAATGGTACGTCTTGCATGCATTCTGTGCTTGCAAATTGTTATTTGCAGTGACCAGCAAGCAACGCCAGCGTTGAAGGGGTATGCCAAAGGGAATGGCTAAATTATTCGACCATGTCAATAATAGATTTCATTTGCGAAATGCTAACATAAAGTAACCGTATAAGTTGCATTAATAAACTGTTGCCTTTTAATACACATTTATGTTTTAGAGTTGTCTGTAATATTATTATTTACAAATTTAACAGCAAGAAACAGCATGGAACGAAGTATCATTCAAAAGCACAGACCAACATGGAACAGCAGGGAACAACATGGAAAATAAAAGAAAGCATGGAAAATGGGGAAACAGCATGGAACATGGAAAATAAAAGAAAGCATGGAACATGGGGAAACAGCATGGAACAGCACAAGTTAAAAGCTCCGGTGCGTTGTTTAATAGTTTTTTGCTGTCTCTTGAAAATATTGGAGTTACATGTGCTACCTGCCACACATCTGGCAATTCACCTGTCACTAGAGATTTATTGAAGATCTGTGTGCGTGTGTGTGTGTGTGTGCACATACGTGTGGGAGTAGCATGAAGAGTATGACCTACCCACACCATACCATCCCCTCCCACTAACGGTACTCCCAACACCCACTCGCCCCTGCCTCTTTCACATCCCCCGACAAATACCCCGCATTCCCCACAGGTGGTAACACGGGGCAGGTGATGCAGGAAGGTTTCTGAAGACCCGAGGGTAGAGTCTCGCAGCAGGAGGCAGGGGCGCGGCGTTCTAACCCTCCCAGCTTCACCTAGCTAGACTGGCTGGCGACTACCACCAACTATGCATTCATAAATCGCCCTCCCTTGTTGCCAACTCTCACTCACATTTGTACTGTTTAGAAACTCTCGCTTGAATGACGGGTTCGTACACAGGGCGGCCGCCCACGTGGAGGGTGAAGCCGGCCACACGGTGTCACTAGCGCGATACAGCGAGGAGTGTGTGTGGTAAACACAGCGGCCAGATCTTCGCATGGGGTGAAGACTTGCGGAGTTGGCAATGAGGCTTGTGCTTACTCCGGTCCTTGGTCACTGTGCTGCATGTCCGCGGTCCACACAGCCGCTGTGGTACGGTATGGTACGGTGTGGTACGACTGTGGTACGGTGTGGTACGATTGTGGTACACCTCCAAACCAAAATGACCAGGGTTCGATCCTCGGGAGAGCCGAGAAGTAATTGTAAGTCTCCTTACACCTAGCTGCTTTTGTTCACCTAGCTACCCTTGTTCACCTAGCTACCCTTTGTTCACCAAGCTACCCTTGTTCATCTAGCTGCCCTAATTCACCTAGCTGCCACTGTTCACCTAGCTGTTCCTATTCACTTAGCTGTTTCTGTTCACCTAGCTGCCACTGTTCACCTAGCTGCCACTGTTCACCTAGCTGCCCCTGTTCACCTAGCTGCCCCTATTCACCTAGCTGTTCCTGTTTACCTAGCTGTCCCTGTTCACCTAGCTGTTCCTGTTCACCTAGCTCCCCCTGTTCACCTAGCTGCAGGTACCTTATTGAGTTGACTCTTGTAGATCGTATCCTGGGGAGAGAGGATGATAAGATAGGTCGCATCCTGGGGTGAGAGAGGATTATGGATCACATCCTGGGGATGTGATCCTCAATATTTGCACTACTCAAGGAGAATACGAGGTCCAGTCTTGCTGGTTCGTCCTCTCCTCTCTCTCTCTCTCTCTCTCTCTCTCTGGTAGTGTCCCTTACGTGTTGGTACATGAGGTTTTCCAGTACCACCTCCATCATCTTAGCCCTCCACGTTTCTGGGCCCCCATGTGGCTCCAGGTTTAGGTGTGTGTGTGTGTTTGTGTGTGTGTGTGTGTTTGTTTGTGTGTGTGTGTGTGTGTGTGTGTGTTTGTGTGTGTAAACAAATGCTTTGTATGTTAAATCTTAAAGTTCTTCCTTAAAGTCGTTTGATAATTTCCTTCTAATACAACCCCATTGTTTAGTTAAGAATTTACTTTCTGGTACAGTTTTGTTGAGGACTTGACACAGACAATTATATAACATACATGGAAACTTAATTTAAATTCTGGAGGTGTTGGAGGTAGTCAGTGCATGGCCGGGAAGTAAGACTCACCACCCACTGTATCACTACACTGAGACGCTGGAAGGGGATAGTGGCAGTCATTGAATCTCCAGTAATTACAAGAAGCCTGTAACGTAGTTTTGTAGGGAAAACCGATTACGTTGGTTAATGGGATTTAAAGCCTATCGATTGTGGGTGGGCGGGTCATTAAGGCTGTATGTAACCTGTTCACCACCATTCTTGACCACTAATCAAGACGCTTATGCGGATATGTGGGGCAGCTGGCCACCAGCAGCAGCAGCACCCTGGTTGACCAGGCAAGCATCAGACGATCCTGGCCCATGACCGGGCTCCAGGAGTAGAAAAAACTCTCGAAACTCATCAAAAGTATAGGTATGAAATAAACTCTCAGTGTATGTCCACTAAGAGACATACACCCCACGGTATATAAATCTTGTGGACACTAGATAAATAATTAACTTCCGCTTACCATACACGTACTTTTAATATTCTTACGCAATTAGTTGAACCTAACTTTTTTTCCCCATGGGATTTATCTAAAATAAACTTGAATTATCCTTACTTGCATCCCATCTGTCTCCCATCTGCCCAGGTGCTGCTGACCCCCACAATGGTATACAATAACGTATACAATAACGACAAGTGGTTGAACAAGACACATGTGCAGCAGTTGGGTATCTACATTGTTAAAATATTTCGCCTTTTCTGCAGACATCTTCAGTCGAATAACAGGGTGTAAGTTTATTTACGTACAGGCACACATAAATACATAGTGACATATTAATGTAACTACGAATAAGTTATTTTTAAGCAATTAACAAACTGCGGCTAGCCGGTGATCGAACCCGTGTCATTTTAGCCAGTTAAAATTTCACGAGTTCGATCCCCGGCTAACCGGAGTTTGTTGACTGCTTAAAAAACCACTCGTTCGTGATTGCAATAATATGTGTACTGCTCGTGACGGCTGGTATTTCAAAACGGGAGTAGAATAAAATAAGTTCCGAGCTTACCACATCCACGTACGTCCTCGCACCATGAAACATGCCCAGTGCCACTGGGTACTTGATGTTTGTAGGATTGTTGGCCCAGTGGTTAGAGCGTTGTGAATTTTGATTTGCTTCCCACGAGGCGGGCTAAAATAACACGGGTTCGATCCCCGGCTAGCCATAGTAACATATGTGTAAATTACCTAAAATAACACCCCAAAAAAGTCAGACAAAGTGACTTATTTCCACTGGGCTCAAATTAATTATAATAGTATTATTACCCTGCCAAAGAGTTATGGGAATATCAAGAGCTCTTACAAGAGCTGAAGCAGACATAAGGAAACAAGAGCTCTTACAAGAGTTCTTACAATAGCTGGAGCAGACATGAGGAAGGAAACACAAGAGTAAATCGGGTTCTGCTGAACTGGTGTTACCGACTAGTTCCAAGGTTATGAAACCTGTATAAGTGACCACAGACAAGGTTACCGAACCCGCTCGACCGACCAGACACAAGGTTAATGAACCCGCTCGACCGACCAAACACAAGGTTAATGAACCCGCTTGACCGACCAGACGCAAGGTTAATGAACCCGCTCGACCGACCAAACGCAAGGTTAATGAACCCGCTCGACCGACCAAACGCAAGGTTAATGAACCCGCTCGACCGACCAGACGCAAGGTTAATGAACCCGCTCGACCGATCAGATGCAAGGTTAATGAACCCGCTCGACCGACCAGACACAAGGTTAATGAACCCGCTTGACCGACCAGACGCAAGGTTAATGAACCCGCTCGACCGACCAAACACAAGGTTAATGAACCCACTTGACCGACCAGACGCAAGGTTAATGAACCCGCTCGACCGACCAGACGCAAGGTTAATGAACCCGCTCGACCGACCAAACGCAAGGTTAATGAACCCGCTCGACCGACCAGACGCAAGGTTAATGAACCCGCTCGACCGATCAGATGCAAGGTTAATGAACCCGCTCGACCGACCAGACACAAGGTTAATGAACCCGCTTGACCGACCAGACGCAAGGTTAATGAACCCGCTCGACCGACCAAACACAAGGTTAATGAACCCGCTTGACCGACCAGACGCATGGTTAATGAACCCGCTCGACCGACCAGACGCAAGGTTAATGAACCCGCTCGACCGACCAAACGCAAGGTTAATGAACCCGCTCGACCGACCAGACACAAGGTTAATGAACCCGCTCGACCGACCAAACGCAAGGTTAATGAACCCGCTCGACCGATCAGATGCAAGGTTAATGAACCCGCTCGACCGACCAGACACAAGGTTAATGAACCCGCTCGACCGACCAGACACAAGGTTAATGAACCGCTCGACCGACCAGACACAAGGTTAATGAACCGCTCGACCGACCAGACACAAGGTTAATGAACCCGCTCGACCGACCAGACACAAGGTTAATGAACCCGATCGACCGACCAGACACAAGGTTAATGAACCCGCTCGACCGACCAGACACAAGGTTAATGAACCCGCTCGACCGACCAGACACAAGGTTAATGAACCCGCTCGACCGACCAAACGCAAGGTTAATGAACCCGCTCGACCGATCAGCCAAGGTTAATGAACCCGCTCGACCGACCAGACACAAGGTTAATGAACCCGCTCGACCGACCAGACACAAGGTTATGAACCCGCTCACCGACCAGAGACCAGCCGACGACGCAAGGTTAATGAACCCGCTCGACCGATCAGACGCAAGGTTAATGAACCCGCTCGACCGATCAGCCAAGGTTAATGAACCCGCTCGACCGACCAGACACAAGGTTAATGAACCCGCTCGACCGACCAGACACAAGGTTAATGAACCCGCTCGACCGACCAAACGCAAGGTTAATGAACCCGCTCGACCGATCAGATGCAAGGTTAATGAACCAGCTCGACCGACCAGACACAAGGTTAATGAACCCGCTCGACCGACCAGACACAAGGTTAGTGAACCCGCTCGACCGACCAAACGCAAGGTTAATGAACCCTTTCGACAGATCAGACGCAAGGTAGAACCCGCTCGACCGACCAGACACAAGGTTAATGAATCCGCTCGACCGATCAAGCACAAGGTTAATGAATCCGCTCGACCGATCAGACGCAAGGTTAATGAACCCGCTCGACCGATCAGCCAAGGTTAATGAACCCGCTCGACCGATCAGACGAAAGTTGTTGTTGTTGTTCTTGATTCGCCGGTACTCTCCCAGCCAGGGTCTTTTCCAGATGGTGACCCGGCCTTGGCTCCCTGTCTTGGAAGTGTCTTGAGACCAATGTCTCCCATGGGAGGAGGTACAAGGTTAATGAACCCGCTCGACCGACCAGACGCAAGGTAATGAACCCGCTCGACAGACCAGACACAGGGTTACTCAACCTGCATGAACGGCTGTGGTGAGAGAAAGTGAGAGTACGCCTGTGGTGAAAGTGAGAGTACGCCTGTGGTGAGGGAGAAAGTGAGAGTACGCCTGTGGTGAGGGGGAAAGTGAAAGAATACGCCTGTGGTGAGGGAGAAAGTGAGAGAGTATGCCTGTAGTGAGGAAGAAAGTGAGAGAGTACGCCTGTGGTGAGGGGGAAAGTGAAAGAGTACGCCTGTGGTGAGAGAAAAGGTGAGAGAGTACGCCCGTGGTGAGGGAGAAAGTGAGGGAGAGGAGAGACGTAAGAGTGGTGAGGGAGGGAAGGAACGGGGAGGGGTGGCAGGGAAGAGACAGGGAACTAGGGGGGGTATGGCAAGGCGAGAGGGCAGTGCAGGGAGGGAGGGTGAGGGGTACAAGGCAACGGTCTCCCTAGGTCGTTCACCCGTGGGCGTGTGGGCGGGCAGGGCGGGCGTGTGGGCGGGCAGTGGGCGTACAAAAGGGGGGAGGGAAGGGGTTCTTCCATGTCGCAGCACGGACTAACCCAATCACCCACCCAGGGTTGCACCCACGCACCCTAGGGTCGCACCCACACGTCCCATGGTCGCACCCACGCGTCCCATGGTCGCACCCACACGTCCCATGGTCGCACCCACGCGTCCCATGGTCGCACTCACCCACTCCATCGACTCGAGAACCCACCACCCCACAAACCAATCAATCACACTTGCACTTTTATTATCACATGAGGATCTTTGAAGATTTCCCCCATGTAATGAAGGCAGTAATGTTCCTGGAGCTGATACTTCATTTACTGCTGAAGTGTGAGCCTCACACGTCACTGTTGAAGTGTGAGCCTCACACGTCACTGTTGAAGTGTGAGCCTCACACGTCACTGTTGAAGTGTGAGCCTCACACGTCACTGTTGAAGTGTGAACCTCACACGTCACTGTTGAAGTGTGAACCTCAAACGTCACTGTTGAAGTGTGAACCTCACACGTCACTGTTGAAGTGTGAACCTCACACGTCACTGTTGAAGTGTGAACCTCACACGTCACTGTTGAAGTGTGAGCCTCACACGTCACTGTTGAAGTGTGAACCTCACACGTCACTGTTGAAGCGTGTACCTCACACGTCACTGTTGAAGTGTGAACCTCACACGTCACTGTTGAAGTGTGAACCTCACACGTCACTGTTGAAGTGTGAACCTCACACGTCACTGTTGAAGTGTGAACCTCACACGTCACTGTTGAAGTGTGAACCTCACACGTCACTGTTGAAGTGTGAACCTCACACGTCACTGTTGAAGTGTGAACCTCACACGTCACTGTTGAAGTGTGAACCTCACGCGTCACTGTTGAAGTGTGAACCTCACGCGTCACTGTTGAAGTGTGTACCTCACACGTCACTGTTGAAGTGTGAACCTCACACGTCACTGTTGAAGTGTGAACCTCACACGTCACTGTTGAAGTGTGAACCTCACACGTCACTGTTGAAGTGTGAACCTCACACGTCACTGTTGAAGTGTGAACCTCACACGTCACTGTTGAAGTGTGAACCTCACACGTCACTGTTGAAGTGTGAACCTCACACGCCACTGCTGAAGGAAGTGAACCTCACACGTCACTGCTGAAGGAAGTGTGAACCTCACACGTCACTGCTGAAGGAAGTGTGAACTTCACACGCCACTGCTGAAGGAAGTGAACCTCACACGTCACTGCTGAATGAAGTGAACCTCACACGTCACTGCTGAAGGAAGTGTTAACCTCACACGTCACTGCTGAAGGAAGTGTGAACCTCACACGCCGCTTCTTAACACAGAACTGAGAAAGAGTAATATGTGAAAATCGAGAGCTGCCACAGTGAAAAGTTCTGTTGTTCAAGACGCAGTACTCTCCCCATTTTCTCCTCTTTCTCATTCTTATATCCGACATAGACAAAGACAAATCATAGCACCGTATCATTCTCTACAGACACAGCGAATCTTCAAGCTGATATAAACCAAATCTTCCAGTGGGCCACTGACATCAATATTACGTTAAATGAAGACAAATTTCAATTACTCCACTGTGGTAAAATTGAGGATTAAAGACAAGCGGAGTACAAGGATAAACTCAAATAATTCCACAGACCAGAAGTTCAATGTGAAGGACTAGGGAGTGACAGTGTCAGAGGATCTCACGTTCAAGGATAACGTTATTATCGAAGTGGAAAGGAAACTGATTGGTTAGATAACCAGAACATTCAAAACAAAGATGCCGAGCCAGTGATAATTCTCTGAAAAGTCACTGGTTATCTTCAGATGGGAATATTGCTGTATACCAACGGCTTCCTTCAACGCAGGAAAAATTGCAGGTGCAGAGAACCTTCATTATTTGTATAGATTCAGTCAAGCACCTGAACTGCTAAGAATACTGAAGTCCCTTGAACTGTATTCCTTCACCAAACAGAACGAAATGAACATGTTTAAGAACTGAGTGTAATAATGTCGGCTGGCCTTTCCTTCAACGAAAGCCAGGAAAATGACATGCCTATGGTAACACTTTTTAAGTCACCTGTGCCCTCTCTTGTTTATTGTTCAGTGTTAACGGCTCTCTTCAGGGCACGAGAGAGATCACAGCTGGAATAGGCACAGAGATCACTTATGGCCTGCATAGAGCCAATAAAGCATTTAAATTACTGGAAAAGCCTTAGAAGTCCTAAATATGTACTCGCTCGAGCAGAGAAGAGATGCATGATAATTTATACGGTGAAGGTACTCGAGGGCCTGGTCCCAAATCTTCACACTGCCACAACAACATTCTGGGGTGAAAGACATGGAATAAAAATGGAAAATAAATCCAGTGAAAAGCAGGGCCGCCATGGGGACAATAACAGAACATTGTATTAACATACTGCCGGAACAAGTGTAGAAATCTTTAAGAGGAAATTAGTTATTTACCTCTGCCAAGTGCTAAATCAACCAGGCTGTGGTAGATATGTGGGCCAGCGGGCCGCTGGTAGTAACAGCTTGGCTGATCTAGCAAGCACCAGACAAACCTGGCCCAAGGCCGGACTGCAGTAGGAAAACTCTCAAAACTCTAGAAAGTTATATTAAAGGTATATGGTACTAATAGGCAAAACAATAAAGATCATAGTCCAGGTGAATGCGAAAAATATTTAGTTTTGGTTAAGAGAAACTTAAAACCAAGACAACGATGCACAAGTTTTGCAATAAAGCTAATAGAATTCTTGGCTTCATATCATGAAGTCTAAATAACAGAAGTCCTCAGGTTGTGCTTCAACTTTTCATATCCTTGATAAGGCCTCATTTTTATTACCCTACTAAGCTTTACAATTCCTTATTACATAACAGGCATAAATGCGATGAAAAAATATACAGAAAAAGATGACGAAGTTGATCCCGTGTATCAGAAATCTATCCTACGACGACAGGCACTGAATTTACACTCTGGAAAGACAGAATTAGGGAAGATATGACTGAAGTTTACAAATGGAAACGCAGAATATATCAAGTGGATATAAATAACGTGCTTAAAGTATGTAAACAAGGCAGTACTGGTTTGACAATAGCTGTAGTCGAGTGGCGTCACTGGGGCGGGAACTTGGGTTAGTTTTAAATGCAGTTTGGACGGTATGTGAGTAGGTGTGGTTGAGTGTGAGTTAGACCTGCCTAGCATGGGTCAATACGCCTACTGCAGTGCTCTTTCATTTTTGTATTACCCCTGTGACCGGTTTCGAAAATCGTCATAACCCCCCTCCCCTCATTTTAGGGAGCGCTAAGACTGTAGGGGGCATGGGAGGCAATCAAATTAGGTCCAAGGAAAGAATAGGATAAATTCCTGGGATCAAGAGCCCCTCACCATGCTTAAATAATGAATGGAATTCCTTTGGGAAAGCCAAGAGGCCTTCAGCGGGTCACTGGGTGCAGTGAGACACCCGTCCCTGTCTCGAAGGGGGGTGAGTGACCCCTTTACCCTGCCCCAAGGGGATCCCCAATGCACAACAAAGAGACCAACGCCCTCGAATAATAATAATAATAATTATTATTATTATGTTGTGAACACTAAGAACAAAAAGGCACAATACCGTGGCTGGAACAATACACGAATAACCCACACATGGGAGAAGCCTACGACGACGTTTCGGTCTGATTTTGACTATTTACAAGTTCGGATCAAGTCGGACCGAAACGTCGTTATAAGCTTCTCTCTCCTACGTTTGGGTTATTTGTGTATTGACAATATTGCTGCTATTGTTAATGTCATTACTATCTACTACATATACATATGCAGGCACGACCTTTTTTTAAAAGCAACGTTTCACCCACATAGAAGCTTCAGATATATGAGACAGACGAAACGGCAACAAAGAGCGTGAGGTGAAGGTAGGCTTAGTTAAGCAACGGATGACGTAGTCATCCACTTCTAGCATTCAGCCCTGCTGGATGAGGCTACATTTCCAGCACTAGCAGCCTTTCTGGATGAGGCTACATTTCCAGCACTAACAGCCTTGCTGGATGAGGCTACACTTCTAGTACTATCAGCCCTGCTGGATGAGGCTACATTTCCAGCACTAACAGCCTTGCTGGATGAGGCTACATTTCCAGCACTAGCAGCCTTGCTGGATGAGGCTACATTTCCAGCACTAACAGCCTTGCTGGATGAGGCTACATTTCCAGCACTAACAGCCTTGCTGGATGAGGCTACATTTCCAGCACTAACAGCCTTGCTGGATGAGGCTACACTTCTAGCACTATCGCCTTGCTGGATGAGGCCATCAATGGGAACTGAGCCGCGGGGGCGATGACCCACAGAAAGAATCTTCAGTTGACCTTCAGACATAACTACTTGGCAATCATACTAATCCATGGCTGAGAGCATGCATTTTAACCCTCTGGGCGTCACTCGGCGATTTCCTGCATTGAAAATATTTAATACACTTTTATTTAATGTTATGACTTTTTATTTTCAAAGCTTTTATTCATGACGTTGTGATG
Source organism: Cherax destructor (assembly GCA_009830355.1). NCBI lineage: Eukaryota > Metazoa > Arthropoda > Malacostraca > Decapoda > Parastacidae > Cherax > Cherax destructor. Next base: position 357,397 of record WNWK01000499.1, read on the forward strand.
CCGAGGTTATATCTGTGCCTCTGTTATTGTTCACTGTAGTTTGTATAACATTTCTTGCCTTGTGATCAGCTAGGCTATGATACTCGACCCCTAGAAACACAAATAAGTTAGCAAGATATGTATGTACAGAAAGAAATAAAGGTTGATTTACTGGTTGACTGATTAGTTGACTAATTTATCGGTAGGTTGGTTGACTAGTTATTTATTTGGCTGATTGATTGATTGACTAGTTGGTTAACTGATGGATGGATTAATTGGCTGATTGGTTGATTGATTGATTGACTAGTTGGTTGATTAATTGATGGATGGATTGTTTGACTGATTGATGGATGGATTGTTTGACTGATTGATGGATGGATTGTTTGACTGATTGATGGATGGATTGTTTGACTGATTGATGGATGGATTGTTTGACTGATTGATGGATGGATTGTTTGACTGATTGATGGATGGATTGTTTGACTGATTGATGGATGGATTGTTTGATTTGAATTTTGATGGATGGATTGTTTGACTGATTGATGGATGGATTGTTTGACTGATTGATGGATGGATTGTTTGACTGATTGATGGATGGATTGTTTGACTGATGGATAGATTGTTTGACTGATTGATGGATGGATTGTTTGACTGATTGATGGATAGATTGTTTGACTGGTTGATGGATGGATTGTTTGACTGATAGATGGATTGTTTGACTGATTGATGGATGGATTGTTTGACTGATTGATGGATTGATTGTTTGACTGATTGATGGATGGATTGTTTGACTGATTGATGGATGGATTGTTTGACTGATTGATGGATAGATTGTTTGACTGGTTGATGGATGGATTGTTTGATTGATAGATGGATTGTTTGACTGATTGATGGATGGATTGTTTGACTGATTGATGGATGGATTGTTTGATTGATGGATGGATTGTTTGACTGACTGATGGATGGATTGTTTGACTGATTGATGGATGGATTAAGTGATTGATGAATGGACAGAAGTTTTCTGTTTCTGTTATCGTCCACTGGAACTTGTGTGAATAACACTCCAGTTGTAGTCACTACGTTAGCATTTGGATAGCAAAAACAACAACAACAGCCTGATAATTGCTTTGCCTAATTCCGTTTTTTTCCACTGCAATTACTTTTGTCCGTATTTTTCTTTGTTTTATTTGTGATTTTCCCCTTTAGTGTCATTGTTTTTGGAGTTAGTGGCGTTTTTTCCCATTAAAATACTTTTTTATATTACCATTATTTTTTTACGTCATGTTATGGTTGAATTTAAACCTTGTTTTTTTTTGCGTTAATACCGTTGCTTTTGACGTTGCCATTAATGCAGGTGCCTTATTTTCATGCTGCAGTGCCTACCTTTTTTTGGTCACTATTCCTGTTGTTAATTACACCACTTGTATTATTCATGGTACAGCCATGTTTCCTGTTGGCATTACCATTGTTTTCATCAGTGATGCCACTGTTATTATTTAAGGAAGTTTATTTAGGTACAAGTACACATAAATTCAGTTACACAAATGATCATACATAAGTAATGTATGTGTAAATTACCTAGGATGCCCCAAACAGTTAAAGTGACTTATTATCACTATCATACCCGTTGTCACTGTAGCTCCTACCTTCTGTTGACATATCTGTTAGTAACATAACTGTTAGTAACACAACTTTTAGTAACATAACTGTTAGTAATTATTTATCATCGTCATTTTGCCTAGGTTTCCTACTGTTGTTGTGGTTACTCCTGTTGTCCTAAAACTGTTGCAGGAAGACATGATGCTACTTATTATCATTTAAGATGGCGTCTACTATCCTAACATTACTGTGTCTAGTGCTGTTATTGCGGCTTCCATGTCGAGGCGAGACTTACGGGCAAGTCTTCTAACACCTGCTGTCTCTAGCAATGAACAGGTTACCTAGGAGTTAGTCGTCTGCCGAGGGTCGTATCCTAGGGAAGTGGACCCAAGGATCCCAGTGGAAATTAGCCACTCTGCTAGGCTTTCAGCAGTTAATCTTGGTTATTAACCCTCCGGGTTAATAACCTGAATAAAGTTATCTTCTCATCATCTCCACCTCCTCCTTTCTTCTTCTCTTTCTTCTTGTTTATTCTTTTTTCTCTTCGTCCTCTTGTGCAACCACTGCAACTGTATAGTAGCCTGTAAAATCATATGTAGGCAAGGCATGTGGTTGTGCTGGGGTGGACAGATGGTTGACAGTAAGGGCAAGGAGTAAGGCAGGGAAGGGCAGATGGCAGGGAAGAGGACATGGCAGAGCAAAGTCAGGGCAGGATCGGAAGCAGGGCAAGGAACAAGGGCAGGGAATAGTGGAGGGGGTAGGGGAGAATGGGACAGGGAAGAGGCCATGGCAGAGCATATGTCAAGGCAGGACAGGAAGCAGGGCAATGAGCAGGGGCATGGAGGCAGGGCAGGGGATAGTAGAGGGAGAGAGAGTAGAGCAAAGAAGAGGACATGACAGAGCATATGTCAGGGCAGGACAGGAAGCAGGGCAAGGAGCAGGGGCATGGAGGCAGGGCAGGGAATAGTGGAGGGAGGTGGAGGGGAAGGGAGAGAGGGCAGGGCAGGAGACTAGTGGAGGCGCGGGTCAAGGGCCTGGGCGAGGCGAGGTAAGGCAGACACACACACACACACACACCTGCGCCACAATAAACACACCATAATACCATACCTGTCAGAGGAGTCAGCAGAGTCGTATCTTGAGGAGCGTCGCTGAGTCGTCTTCTTTGCCTCTTCCCCATCCTCTCCTTCCTCTTCCTCCTCATCCTCTTCCTCCTCCTCCTCCTCTACTCCTCCATCTTTAATTACTTGCTTTAAACCACCTATCACACTTGATAATTCTTTACTTGCGTTCAACAAACTGCCATTCATATTTTTTGTTGCACTCTGCACTGTGGGAGGTTTGGCTTTATTTGTGAGTGTTGGAGGAGGCTTGCTGGTGATGGACATTGTTGGAGGATTATTTCTGGCGGAGAGGAGGTGGGGAGGATGAGTGTTGGAGAGCGGCGGGGCGGGGGAAGGCAATGATGGCCGTGTTGGGGTAGTCTGGGTGTGTTGAGGAGCAGCAGATAGCGGGGTGTTAGGGTAAGACACAGCGGGGGACACACGGTGTGGTGCGCTCAGGACACCTTGCGGTAGCGTTGCGGGTTGCACGGCTGCAGTTCTTGCACTGAGGCGAGGGCTGGTGGGTGGGATGCAACCCGTTGCTTTAGCTACTGCACCCGCGGCAGGCAGGGGGCGCACCCGCCCGACCCACACGCCCCTCCCTCTCACTCCTGTACCCACATGCCCGCCGCCACACTTGTCCCGTGCAGCAGCGGGGTGCTGCAGCACTGCTGCAGCAGACCGCACAAGAGGTCGTAGTGACCTAGACGAGACACAAGAGAGAGATGGAGGCACATCCTCCTCCTCTCCCGCCATGACGAACACTGAGTGCCGAGCAAGCTGCGCCAGACACTAGACATCACACACACTCACATATACACGACGCGAATCCTACTATCCGTCTACGTCAAAGAACGCACTCCTACAACATCCCACTACCCCGTCAGGAGGACGCCCTTCACCACTGGCTCACCACGTCACGCCACGGAGGTTAAAGAACCAGCCGCTGTCAGTTACACGATACCGTAATGTTAAAATCTCGCTAACCTTGGCCGTGCGGATAGAACAAGGTTGAGGTCAGACTTTAATACAAGCCGCAGGGAAGGCTGGCTAGGGATACCAGAGGACTCTCACTCCCTCTCAGTACTCTGCTACACTAGCTAGGGATACCAGAGGACTCTCACTCCCTCTCAGTACTCTGCTACACTAGCTAGGGATACCAGAGGACTCTCACTCCCTCTCAGTACTCTGCTACACTAGCTAGGGATACCAGAGGACTCTCACTCCCTCTCAGTACTCTGCTACACTAGTTAGGGATACCAGAGGACTCTCACTCCCTCTCAGTACTCTGCTACACTAGCTAGGGATACCAGAGGACTCTTACTCCCAGTCAGTACTCTGCTACACTAGCTAGGGATACCAGAGGACTCTCACTCCCTCTCAGTACTCTGCTACACTAGCTAGGGATACCAGAGGACTCTCACTCCCTCTCAGTACTCTGCTACACTAGCTAGAGATACCAGAGGACTCTCACTCCCTCTCAGTACTCAGCTACGCTAGCTAGGGATACCAGAGGACTCTCACTCCCTCTCAGTACTCAGCTACGCTAGCTAGGGATACCAGAGGACTCTTACTCCCTCTCAGTACTCTGCTACACTAGCTAGGGATACCAGAGGACTCTCACTCCCTCTCAGTACTCTGCTACACTAGCTAGGGATACCAAAGGACTCTCACTCCCTCTCAGTACTCTGCTACACTAGCTACGGATATCAGAGGACTCTTACTTCCTCTCAGTACTCTGCTACACTAGCTAGGGATACCAGAGGACTCTTACTCCCTCTCAGTACTCTGCTACACTAGCTAGGGATACTAGAGGACTCTTACTCCCTCTCAGTACTCTGTTACACTAGCTAGAGATACCAGAAGACTCTTACTCCCTCTCAGTACTCTGCTACACTAGCTAGGGATACCAGAGGACTCTCACTCCCTCTCAGTACTCTGCTACACTAGCTACGGATACCAGAGGACTCTCACTCCCTCTCAGTACTCTGCTACACTAGCTAGGGATACCAGAGAACTCTTACTCCCTCTCAGTACTCTGCTACACTAGCTAGGGATACCAGAGGACTCTTACTCCCTCTCAGTACTCTGCTACACTAGCTAGAGATACCAGAGGACTCTCACTCCCTCTCAGTACTCTGCTACACTAGCTAGGGATACCAGATGACTCTTACTCCCTCTCAGTACTCTGCTACACTAGCAGGAGATACCAGAGGACTCTTACTCCCTCTCAGTACTCTGCTACACTAGCTAGGGATACCAAAGGACTCTTACTCCCTCTCAGTACTCTGCTACATTAGTTAGGGATATCAGAGGACTCTTACTCCCTCTCAGTACTCTGCTACACTAGCTAGAGATACCAGAGGACTCTCGCTCCCTCTCAGTACTCTGCTACACTACCTAGGGATACCAGAGGACTCTTACTACCTCTCAGTACTCTGCTACACTAGCTAGAGGTACCAGAGGACTCTTACTCCCTCTCAGTACTCTGCTACACTAGCTAGGGATACCAGTAGGACTCTTACTCCCTCTCAGTACTCTGCTACACTAGCTAGAGATACCAGAGGACTCTTACTCCCTCTTAGTACTCTGCTACACTAGCTAGGGATACCAGAGAACTCTCACTCCTTCTCAGTACTCTGCTACACTAGCTAGAGATACCAGAGGACTCTCAGTACTCTGCTATACTAGCTATGGATACCAGAGGACTCTCAGCACTCTGCTACACTAGCTAGGGATACCAGAGGACTCTCAGTACTCTGCTATACTAGTTAGGGATACCAGAGGACTCTCAGTACTCTGCTACACTAGCTAGGGATACCAGATGACTCTCACTCCCTCTCAGTACTCTGCTACACTAGCTAGGGATACCACAGAACTCTCACTCCCTCTCAGTACTCTGTTACACTAGCTAGGGATACCACAGAACTCTCACTCCCTCTCAGTACTCTGTTACACTAGCTAGAGATACCACAGAACTCTCACTTCCTCTCAGTACTCTGCTACACTAGCTAGAGATACCAGAGGACTCTTACTCCCTCTCAGTATTCTGCTACACTAGCTAGAGTTACCACAGAACTCTCACTCCCTCTCAGTACTCTGTTACACTAGCTAGGGATACCACAGAACTCTCACTCCCTCTCAGTACTCTGCTACACTAGCTAGAGATACCAGAGGACTCTTACTCCCTCTTAGTACTCTGCTACACTAGCTAGAGATACCACAGAACTCTCACTCCCTCTCAGTACTCTGCTACACTAGCTAGTGATACCGGAGAACTCTCACTCCCTCTTAGTACTCTGCGACACTAACCAGGGATACTTGAAGCCTCTCACGCCTTCTCAGCACTCCACTGCACAAGCCAGGGATATTCAGGGACTGTCACTCCATCTCAGTACTCTGCTATACTAACAGCGATGCTAGAGGACTTTCACCCCCTTCTTAGTACTCTGCTCTCACCCCTTCTTATTACTCTGATGCACGAGGTGATGTTATGAATATTTAGAGTGAGATATGTATGTTTTGTACCAGAACAACCACCACCTAGTCTACTGTCTTGTACCACTACCACCACTACCTATTCTGCTGTCTTGTACCAGAACAACCACTACCACCACTACCTAGTCTGCTGTCTTGTACCAGAACAACCATTACTACCACTACCTAGTCTACTGTCTTGTACCAGAACAACCGCTACTACCACTACTTGTTCTGCTGTCTTGTACCAGAACAACCACTATTATCACCACGTGTTCTACTCTCTTGTACCAGAACAACCACTACTATCACCACCTGTTCTACTCTCTTGTACCTGAACAACCACTATCACCACCTTTTCTACTGTCTTGTAACAGAACATCCACTACTGCCTAAATTACTGGGAACGTTGAACTCCCTTGACCTGTATTCCCTAGAACGCAGGCGATAAAGATACATGATAATATACAATTGGAAAATCTTAAAAGGACTAGTCCCAAATCAGCACACAAAAATGACTCCTTACGAAAGCAAAAGACTGGGCAGGAGATGCAACATCCCTTCAATGAAAAGCAGGGGCGCCATGAGTACACTAAGAGCCAACACAATAAATGTCAGGGCCCCAAGACTGTTTAACTGCCTCTCAGCATACATAAAGGGGATTACCAATAGACCCTTGGCTGTCTTCAAGAGGGAGCTGGACAGGCACCTAAAGTCAGTACCTGACTAGCCGGGGGTGTGGTTCATACATCAGTCTTCGTGAGGACAGCAATAACAGCCTGGTTGATCACGCTCTGATCCACCACGAGGCCTGGTCATGGACTGGGCCGCGGGGGCGTTGACCCCCGGAACACCCTCCAGGTAGACTCCATGTATACCTGTTCTACCGTCAATAATACATATTATTATTATTATTATTATTATTATTATTATTATTATTATTATTATTTATTATTATTATTATTATTATTATTATTATATTTTGCCCTCTGAAGATGTTTGTTAACTCGTGTTTCGCTGTGTAGAGCTTTATAAAGTCATGTTTGCTTCGTCATATTTCACTCTGTACAGAGCTTTATCAAGCTTTATCAAATCACATTTAGCTTTGTAGAGAGCTTTATAAAGTCATGTTTTGCTCTGTACAGAGCTTTATGAATTTATATATCACTTTCTATAGAGCTTTATCAAGTTATGTTTACTTTGTGCAGAGCTTTACATAGATTGTTACGCTGTGATGCTAAAAGCTTCTTTTGCAGCTGTCTTCAGTCGAGCACCTCACTTGTGTGTTCAACACTGGCACCTATGTTCATCTCTGGCACCTGTGATGAACACAACTACCTTTGTTCATCACTGGTACCTGTGCAGAACGAAGGTACCACAGCCTGGTTCATTTGGAACCGAGGACCCCACAAATTCCCCTTTATGTGTGAAGGGATGGTGCTGAAAAGTCTTGGTCCTCTTACACTTACTAAGCTACTCTTAGTGTGTTCATTGTGCCCCCTACTTTTTACGGGAGGGATTTTGCACCGTGTCGAGCCTCTAATAATAATAATAATAATAATAATCTTTATTTCTACAAATACATAATACAACTGATACAATAACATACTATATAGAAAGCCCTTGGTTATGCAGAGCATTTCGGGCTCTCACAGGGAGTCCTTTCAGGGTGCAGATTTTGGCAGTCCCTCCCGCGTCTTTCAGGTGTTTAAGCGTTCCAGTTAATGAGTGAATGATGAATTCTAGCAATTAAACTGTTCTACAGTGGCACCTGTGTTTAGAGGGAGCTATTACGGTACACCACGACTTCAGTCTAGGGAGAATCAATGATTTGAAAAGTATTATCATTGGCTTGATGACAGCGCTTGTTTACATGAAGGTTCTGTTTATCAAACTGATGGTGATTAAGACACATGTACAACAGTTGGGTGTCTTTATTGTTGAAGCGTTTCGCCTACACAGTTGGCTTCTTCAGTCAAATACAGAGGCAACAGGTCCATCAACCTTGGAGAAATGGTATTTGAGGTGGTCAGTCCCTCGGCCTGGAGAAGAGTTCAGCTCTGCCTTTGTATTTGACTGAAGAAGTCTACTGTGTGGGTGGAACGTTTCATCAATAAAGATACCCAACTGCAGCAAATGTGTCTTAATCATCAACTTGTGGGTATTTAATACCATTTTCACTTTATCAAACTGGTATTTGATTTTGTGGTTGTGATAACACTGCTGTTGTGGTTATTGAGAGGAGTAACTAATGACATGGTCACTCCCAGGTCACTCACATTTCTTTTCCATTTTCCAAGGGTATCACCTGTAAGGTGATTAAACATCCAGGTACCTGCAGTATTTATTACTAGGTGAATACGAGCAGCAGGTATCAGAGGACTAACACCCAGGTACCTACTCATTGCTAGGTGAACACGAGCAGCAGGTATCAAAGGACTAACACCCAGGTACCTATTTGCCAATATTTATAAAATTGAAGAGATTTTTTTTGGTCCAGTATCACTAGCGCTAAACCCTTGGGGGTTACATAGTGTCTGGTTAATGAGAGTGAGATCAGTTCTCTGAATCAATCAACCTCCCTGAGAGAGGTGGGAGGGTTTAAATGACTGGAGAATGCTTCTCCAGAGCGGTTTCAACTTTAGTGATGGTATATTTTATTCAAATAATAATAATAATAATAATAATAATAATAATAATAATAATAATAATAATAATAATAATAATAATAATAATAATAATAACTGAAGGATGACTCTTCCGTTCGGCTTGAAACTTTCAAAGTTAGTGTTTCGTAGCAATGCAGGTGTCCTGTAGCTCGTTTGGTAGCGTACTCACCTCACACAATGAGGTCCGTGATTCGATACCCAGTACGGGTGGAAACATTAGAATGTGTTTCCTTAAAACACCTGCTGTCCCTTTTCACCTAGCAGTAAAGTAGGTACCTGGGTGTTAGTCGACTGGTGTGAGTCGCATCCTGGGGACAATATTAACCTTATTTGCCCGATATAGTATGTCATTGATGTCAGCTATGGTCTGTTTACCTTGTACATGTACTTGTAGAAATAGAGATTATAATAATAATAATAATAATAATTATTATTATTGTTGTTATTATTATTATAGGTTCAGCTATGCCAGTCAAATTAAGAGAGAAACTCTACGGACATAGAGCATCAAGTTTCGGACATTGTTTCTCACTGTTTTAGCTGTTTGATGGGGTTCAGTAACAGCTCCTATCACTATCTGTTATCTGTTAGTGGTTCTTCCCCACGGCCTTGTCTACCAAACTGCTACAAGTTGGTAGTACCTCCCTGGATGGTTGTTGTCTAGTAGGTTGGTAGTACCTCCCTGGATGGTTGTTGTCTAGTAGGTTGGTAGTACCTCCCTTGATGATTGTTGTCTAGTAGGTTGGTAGTACCTCCCTTGATGATTGTTGTCTAGTAGGTTGGTAGTACCTCCCTTGATGATTGTTGTCTAGTAGGTTAGTAGTACCTCCCTTGATGATCGTTGTCTAGTAGGTTGGTAGTACCTCCCTTGAAGATTGTTGTCTAGTAGGTTAGTAGTACCTCCCTTGATGATCGTTGTCTAGTAGGTTGGTAGTACCTCCCTTGATGATTGTTGTCTAGTAGGTTAGTAGTACCTCCCTTGATGATTGTTGTCTAGTAGGTTGGTAGTACCTCCCTTGATGATTGTTGTCTAGTAGGTTAGTAGTACATCCCTTGATGATCGTTGTCTAGTAGGTTGGTAGTACCTCCCTTGATGATTGTTGTCTAGTAGGTTAGTAGTACCTCCCTTGATGATTGTTGTCTAGTAGGTTAGTAGTACCTCCCTTGATGATCGTTGTCTAGTAGGTTAGTAGTACCTCCCTTGATGATCGTTGTCTAGTAGGTTGGTAGTACCTCCCTTGATGATTGTTGTCTAGTAGGTTGGTAGTACCTCCCTTGATGGTTGTTGTCTAGTAGGTTAGTAGTACCTCCCTTGATGATTGTTGTCTAGTAGGTTGGTAGTACCTCCCTTGATGATTGTTGTCTAGTAGGTTGGTAGTACCTCCCTTGATGATTGTTGTCTAGTAGGTTGGTAGTACCTCCCTTGATGATTGTTGTCTAGTAGGTTAGTAGTACCTCCCTTGATGATCGTTGTCTAGTAGGTTGGTAGTACCTCCCTTGATGATTGTTGTCTAGTAGGTTGGTAGTACTTCCCTGGATGGTTGTTGTCTACCAACCTGTCACCACCTGTTGATGGTGTTGATCTCAAGCTCTTGACTCTTTGAAAATATTGTATATAGAGGCGCACGAATTATTGCATTATACGCCTCTAATAATATACCCCAATAACATATCCCACCAGACACAATCATATCCCACCAGACACAAACATACACCACCAGACACAAACATGCACCACCATACACAAACATACTCCACCAGACACAAACATACACCACCAGACACAAACATTCACCACCAGACACAAACATACTCCACCAGACACAAACATACACCACCAGACACAAATATACGTCACCAGACACAAACATACACCACCAGAAACAAACATACTCCACCAGACACAAACATACTCCACCAGACACAAACATACTCCACCAGACACAAACATACACCACCAGACACAAACATACTCCACCAGACACAAACATACTCCACCAGACACAAACATACTCCACCAGACACAAACATACTCCACCAGACACAAACATACACCACCAGACACAAACATACTCCACCAGACACAAACATACTCTATACTTGACGTCTAAGGAGTTTATCTGACGTCCAGGAAGCTTACTTGGCGTCCAGGGAGCTTACTTGACGTCCAGGGAGCTTACTTGACGTCCAGGGAGCTTACTTGACGTCCAGGGAGCTTACTTGACGTCCAGGGAGCTTACTTGACGTCCAGGGAGCTTACTTGACGTCCAGGGAGCTTACTTGACGTCCAGAGAGCTTACTTGACGTCCGGGGAGCTTACTTGACGTACAGTGGGAGGGGTGTTGTCTGGGTTACATGATAAGTGGATTACCTATCTTGGTTCGCAGTGCGACAGAGTCTGGTTTAGTGATTGAAAACTTTTATTCAAGAGTACATCAAATGCGATACTTTACCTAGAAGAGCACTGGGGTGGTTGGTTGGTTAACTGGGTTTAAAGACTATCGACTGTACGATGTGTCCTGGGTGGTTATTAAGGCTGCAGCAACTTGTTCACCACCAGTCAAGGATACTGTTAAGCCCTAAAATCGGGGTTAAAGTATTGGAAGTAGTAATAATGGTGATAGTAGTAGTAGTAGTAGTAGTAGTAGTAGTCGTAGTAGTAGTTGTAGTAGTAGTCATTATCGTAGTAGTAGTTGTATTAGTAGTAGTAGTGCTCCTGCTGCTGCTGCTACTGTTCCTACTACTACCACCATTACCTTATTTTCCCTCTCAAATCCCAGCCTGTACTTACCTGTTTGTGGTTGCAGGGGTCAATTCACAGCTCCTGGCCCCGCCTCTTCACTGGTCACTACTAGGTCCACTCTCTCCCTGCTCCAAGAGCTCTATCATACCTCTTCTTCAGTGGCTTTAATAATGGTCTAGGATAGACAAAACGTAGTCTAAAGTTTCCTCTCCAAGCGTGAGTTATTATCAGTTATTATTATGTGACATTATTATTATTATAATCATAACTAAGCGCTAAACCCACAAGGGTCATACAGCACTACATGTGACATATTACACTACTTTCAGAAAAAACCCAAATCACACATAGAAATATGGTTTTAAGAGTATTATGTATGACAGTTTTGTTTGGGTGAATTGCTACAATAATAATAATACTGAGGGGGCAGCGTTAAACCCATATGGGTCATACACCCCATGGGAAATGGAATGCAATTACATATGAGCCAAGAAATGGGAGGATAAGTTCACTACCTTGAATGAAAAGCCTCACCATATATATCCCTCAAGGAAGGCACTGTGAGGGTAATATACTGTATTATATGAATGCAGTTATGCTATATAAACCTGATTCTCTTCAACTTCATGAGGGGAAACGAAATCAATGAACAAAATAAAACAAAGTGTGAAGAAAATATAGTTTTTATTTATTAAAACAGCTGAAGACAACTTGTAACAACTTGCCTCATTATACAAATACTGAAATATATTTCTAAATTAAATAATTCATTTACTAAATGATATTTAACAAACAATGGAACAAGAGGGATCCATATTTAATATACAATGGACCCCCCAGTGCTCGTGATGCTCCAAACTCGAACAATTATGTAAGTGTATTTTTGTAAGTGCTTTTGTAAGTGTTTTTTTGGGGTCTAAAAGGACTAATCTAATTTACATTTGTCCTTATGGTAATAAATTCCTTCGGTAACGGCACTTGAACAGCATTCTGGAACGAAAAAATCATGAAAACTGGGGGTCTACTGTATTTTTATCATCATTCTCACCTCAATTTAATAAATTAAGAGGCTAAGCTAGACTTAAATTGCTGGTTGTAAATCATCAACATACACAGCCTTGTTAGCATTACATTTGTCAATATTGGCCTTATCTCAGCTTTTAAATGTTCTATTTTAAAGATTAGAATGGGAATATTGTACATACAATAGTACTAAATAACAGTGCATATATATATATATTTCATTTTATTCATGGGGAAGCACTGAACTTGTAGGGGTCATATAGTGCCTGAGGAATGGGAGGCATTCAAGTCTGATCCATGGAAGGAGAGGTTAAGTCCTATTCTTTAGATCCAAAGCCTCTCACTGACATTGGTGCCTCCCTTCAGGGAACAATGGACATACAGTAAACTCTAGATTTAGCTGTCTAATAGGGAATATTGGGTGACCAGTAATGGCGACTGTGGAAGAGATAAGAATATTTTCCTGTGATAACACAAGTCAATTCTTCAATAAATGCACTATGTCCATTGATGCCAAATCAACTGACTTAGCCGATTTTATTCCATATTTCCAAAGTCCATTAAACAGAGGTTTATTAAACTGAGGGTTGTATATGTTGTCTCTCTCAGGAAGAACCAGCTTAACAAGCTAAACTGCTCTAAATATACAACTCGTCAAAAACTTCCTTTATGCAATAACAGATACAATAATATGAACATGGTACTGTACACAAATTTTGTATTTTTCATCAAAACACTTAAAATCTTGCTAAAATTAACATGATAGTATAATTTAGCTACCACAATATCCATCAACTATGGTAGATCTGCTGAAATTTAATTATAAATACAGCCTCTCCTCACTTAGCAACGTACTCGTTTACCGATGACTCGGACTTACGACGGGCTCTCTGACCAGTATGCATATCTAAATAATATATATTAGAGCTAATTTCCTCTGTATTCTGTTTATTACAATATACAGTACACTACTGTATAAACATTTAAAAATATACCAGAAATGGTGAAAAGGTTGACTCAAACCCACTACCATTATACGTACATGTATGTAGTATGCTCCTCACTTACCGATGAATTCATTTACCGAGGTGGTCTTAGGGACAGAACTCCATCATTAAGTGAGGAGATGCTGTATATATTTGCCATTTTTTTATTTTTTTAGTTAAGAACATTTATTTAGTTACCAGATACAGTGGAACCCCGAGTTACGAACACCCCGGAAATCGTACAATTATGTAAGTATAATATTGTAAGTGCTTTTGTAAGTGTATTTTTGGGGGTCTGAAATGGACTAACCTACATGACATTATTTCTTAAGGGAGTAAATTCGTTCGGTAATGGCACTGGAGCAGGCTTCTGGAATGAATTTTGTTCGTTACTCAGGGGTCCACTGTACAGTGGTCCCTCGGTTTTCGTGCATCTCCAAACTCGAACATTTATGTAAGTGTATTTTCGTAAGTGCTGTTGCAAGTGTATTTTTGGGGGTCTGAAATAGACTAACCTACGTGACATTATTTCTTAAGGAAGTAAATTCATTCGGTAATGGCACTTGAGCAGCCTTCTGGAACAAATTTTCGGTGAAAACCGTCGGACCACTGTACTTACAAGAGAATCTCAACATACACCATTACAAATAAATGTCAAATACTTTTTCATTTACGTTGTTTTGCGGTCCATTGCTTCATTTTGAATACATCTGTTTATAAACAAGAGTGATATGTGTAGGCAATGTTTGCCATTTTATCCAAGGTGTGAAAATCATTGAGATAAAATATAGTACAGCATCTACGTTAACAGTGACAATATGTATATTAACAGAGCGTAAACACAAAGTGTACTAAAAGTATTTGAAAAAATCAATATAGGCAGGCCCCATTTATACAGCAGGTTAGGCTCCAGGCTACTGCTGTAAAGCAAAAATCGCTATAAACTGAAACATAACCTTTTTTTCGCTTTCAAATGCACATAAAAGCTTGATAACATGTTCACACTATCATATATTAACCCTTTCAGGGTTGGTGCAGTACTTATATGCCAAAATTCTAGCGCCTTCAAATTGAGTAGGAGAAAGCTGGTAGGCCTACATGTGAGAGAATGGATCTGTGTGGTCAGTGTGCGCAGTATAAAAAAAATCCTGCAGCACGCAGTGCATGAGAAAAAGAAAACTCCAACCGTGTTTTTGGTTTAAAACAGCAACATTGCAGTGTATTTTCGTATCTTATTTATGGTTGCATTCTCCTTTTCTTGGTCTCATTTGATAGAATGGAAGATACATTACAGAAATAAAGATGATTTTGATTATTTTCACGATGAAAAGTACCTTGAAATTGAGCTCAAAGTAGCAGAAATGTTCGATTTTTGCCAATGTTCAAGAGTAAACAAATCACGCAACACATCCAATACACGTCAACTGGTGAATCTAATATTCTTTCACAAGTGCACTGATATTATTTATACCATTTTTACAATAATGCTGTAGTCTGCATAACAGTAAATCTTCTATTTTTTGTGAGAATAAAAATTCAAAATGGAAAGCAAGAGTAATATAAGAGGGGCCTGGAGACGTGACTAATTAACAGAGAAAATGTTATTTTAGTGCCAGGAATGTCTGTCTTATTTATTTTGGACCCTATTTTGAAATTGGCATCTTTTGAAATTTGTGTGAAATTGGCCAAATTGCCAATTTCTGACCACTTTATTGGGTAGTTGAAATCGGTAAATGGGCGGTTTCTTGTACTCAATCGATAGAACAAATAGAGTTCTAGCGAAATAGCTATGATTTTAGCCGACTGGAACAATAGAAATGGCCAAAAATAGAGCTCAAAGTGGGCAAAATCACCGATGTGTAAATAATGCTGATATCGCTAACTTCGCGAGAGCGTAATTTTGTTAGTTTTCCATCAAATTTCGTACTTTTGGTGTCATTACCATCGGGAAAAGATTCTCTATCATTTCTTAAGAAAAAATAATTTTTTTTTTAATTTTTTGACCTTGAGAGTGAGTTAAGGATTGGGGGTCTCGACCCTCAAAGGGTTAAGCAAGCAATAGAGCTAGGCCTAAAAAATGCATATTCAGTACAGATTATTTACAGTATCTTAAAATATTTTTGTCCATAGCTTGTAGTGAGTGGTGAATATATTTATTATTGCAAGTCCAAATAAATGAAAAATGTGAATAATTGAAAACCACTGTATTAGCAAAGAGCTGTAAAGCGGGGCCCTCCTTTATAATTGTATCTAAGAAAAGCCATCTATCACCGGAAAGACATAATGAGTAGATATATGGAATTAATTCATTAACAGAATCTTATTAACAGTTTAACATTTCCAAAACAAGAACTGTATTTGAATAACTGCTTTTAAATATTCTAACAGGGATAACTATAGGTAACTCTGCTAATGTAACTAGAAAAAATTAATACCCTATACCATATACAATAATATGAGTAAATTAAAAATACTACAGTGGACCCCCGAGTTTCGGTCACCTCGGAAATCGTACAATTATGTAAGTATAATATTGTAAGTGCTTTTGTAAGTGTATTTTTGGGTGTCTGAAATGGACTAACCTACTTGACATTATTCCTTAAGGGAGTAAATTCGTTCGGTAATGGCACTTGAGCAGCCTTCTGGAATGAATTACGTATGACCAAAACTCGGGGGTCCACTGTATAATATTACACCACTTAGATGCTAAAAGTTCAATTCATAACATTTTCAAAATTGAACTATAGTATCTATGTTGCGACGTACAATGGGTTCTTATTTTGCATTACAAAAATACAAATAGATAAAAATATTGGAACAGATATAAACAAATTACTTTCGTAACATGGGATCATTAATGGCGTGTCTCTGGTCACAGGTGAAGGAAACAGTAATGGCATATCTTGTGCCATTTGTCACTCTCTCAACATAGTGCAAATTTTCTGATCCAGAGGTGAATGCTGACACTCGTCCTGGTGAGATAAACAAAAGAATTATTTAATGTGCTGCATGTATAAATTAAATATCTAGAACACAAAGGTACAACACCATGGCTGAAACAATACACAAATAACTCGCATACAGGGGAAAGAAACTTTATGATGATGTTTCAGTCTGACATGGAACACTGACTAGTCACACAGTTTGATAAATTAATGGTCCAACTCGCACCAAAACGTCATCATAAAGTTTCTTTCTCCTATGTGTGGGTTATTTGTGTAAATTAAATATCTGTTAATGGATCATCAACCCTGTGGCTCAGTTTCAGACCAAACCTGAACTGGAAAAGAAATAATACAGGACAAAGAACTTTAAGACACAGGAGAGTAATGGTACTGTATGACAAAGTTTGTATGGATTTACTTAACATCTGTTGTGCTCATGAGACAAGTTTCTCATTACTGACAATATGGCTTCATGCAGAACCTTTCTCAGTAACATTACCAGTACACATACTGTATACACAGTATGTGTACCTTTGTGTGTTAAAATTTCTTGAAGTTAGTCATTTAGAGAACGAGGCCTTGTCACAGCACAGGGTTGTTGATCCCCGAAACCCTCTCTAGTAATAAATACAGGTAATTAACAAGGTACTGGAGTGTCAAGTAACACCCTATGAAGGGATTAAGGGGATTAAGCTCTATAGGTAGAAAATTAAATGACTTCATACTGAAGGACGGCATGGTAAGTTATGATTCAGAAGGTAATTTGAAGTGTGATGTCAGTTCACTTCTGGCAAGACAGACAGAGAATGAATGATGGTAAATGTGCTTCCTTTTTGGGGGCTCACTCTGGCTTGGTGAAAAATAATCCATATAATGTGTAAAAGCAAAAAGTAATGGAGAAGAAAGCTGTATGATGTACAAAGCACTTGAAAAACAAGTAATGCAGTTAACACTTGTCTACTTGGAGAAAAATGAGGTGAGTATAAGGAGTGACCTCAGAAAGCAGATACAAATGTGTTAAATATGAGGGACTGGCCTCAACAGAGAAGACATGACAACCTGAGATAATAATATAAAAATATATGAAAAATAACAATAAGTAGAACAAGAGGATACAGTTTAAAAATCATGGGAAATAGTACAGAAAAATGGTGTTCAACAGCTGGAAAATTGCAAGAGGAGGAATTTTACACCAATATCCATGTTATCCATGGAGGCAAAGAAGGGAATGTACGAAAGTATAGTGGTACCAACACTCTTATATGGGTGTGAAGCATGGGTTGCAAATGCTGCAGCGAGGAGGAGGCTGGAGGCAGTGGAGATGTCCTGTCTAAGGGCAATGTGTGGTGTAAATATTATGCAGAAAATTCGGAATGTGGAAATTAGGAGAAGGTGTGGAGTTACTAAAAGTATTTGTCAGAGGGCTGAAGAGGGGTTGTTGAGGTGGTTTGGTCATTTAGAGAGAATGGATCAAAGTAGAATGACTTGGAGAGCGTATAAATCTGTAGGGGAAGGAAGGCGGGGTAGGGGTCGTCCTAGAAAGGTTGGAGGGAAGGGGTAAAGGAGGTTTTGTGGGCGAGGGGCTTGGACTTCCAGCAAGCATGTGTGAGCGTGTTAGATAGGAGTGAATGGAGACGAATGGTTTTGGGACCTGACGAGCTGTTGGAGTGTGAGCAGGGTAACATTGTGTGAAGGGATTCAGGGAAACCAGTTAATTGATTTAGTTGGACTTGAGTCCTGGAAATGGGAAGTACAATGCCTGCACTTTAAAGGAGGGGTCTGAGATAGTGACAGCTGGGAGGGACTTTTCTCAGCTGTAGTATCTGACCCTCTGCAGAACAGTGATTATATGAGGTGGTAAAGTGTTGAATGATGATGAAAGTTTCTTTGGGATATTTATTAATTTTGGGATCACTAAGTGAGACAAGAGGACTTAAAATTGAAAAAAAAAAATTTAAAAAAAAAAAAAAAAATATCATGGGAAACTTTAAAAAAATATTAATGATAAATTAGATAAAATAAAGGGATAAAATAAAGCGTGTTAGATAGGAGTGAATGGAGACGAATGGTTTTTGGGACCTGACGAGCTGTTGGAGTGTGAGCAGGGTAATATTTTGTGAAGGGATTCAGGGAAACCAGTTAATGTATTTAGTTGGACTTGAGTCCTGGAAATGGGAAGTACAATGCCTGCACTTTAAAGGAGGGGTCTGGGATAGTAACAGCTGGGAGGGACTATTCTCAGCTGTCGTATCTGAGCGCCTCTGCAAAGACAGTGATTATGTATGAGTGTGGTGAAAGTGTTGAATGATGATGAAAGTATTTTCTTTTTGGGGATTTTCTTTCTTTTTGGGTCACCCTGCCTCGGTGGGAGACGGCCGACTTGTTGAAAAAAAACAAAAAACACATAGGTTTATGCCTGTAATTACAGATACTGTAATCACAACTGTACTGTAGTCATACAAACATATAGTGCCTTCATGTATACATTAATGCCAAAACAAACACATGTAAACAAATGAATAACAATGTACAGCACATATACGTATAAAGAAGTATTCCATACAGCCTTTGGATATAATTATGAATGACAGTGAATTTATACATTTACGTCCAAGTCCTACCTGCACGAGGCTCCACTGTTTTGTTCGAGTCTTTGTCAATGAAGATAAATCGACCACCATCAAAATGATAGCTATAATCAGTTAGGTACAGCAAAGAGGTGTAATGGAATGATTCATAGGTCTCCTGAAAACAAAAAACAAAAATATTAAAAAGATGACAAATTTAATAAGTTATCATGGCAACTGGTTAACAATCAAGGACAGAATCCCAATCATTTTCTTGCAGATACACAGCTGTTCAGACACAATTTCATGGAATAATTTTAAAATGTAATACAAAAATTTAAATAATGACATGAAATGCACTGCAATGCCCAAAATGCACCACATGTTAGTGTTTTTTTTTGTGCTTAACAATATTTTCTTACATATAAATTACAGTGGACCCTCGCTATTCGAACACTCCAAACTCGCCCTTTTATGTAAGTTTATTATTGTAAGTGCTTTTATATGTGTATTTTTGGGGGTCTGAAATGGACTAATCTAATTTACATCATTCCTTATGGGAATAAATTTGTTTGGTAACAGCACTTGAACAGCATTCTGGAATGAAGAATGTTCGAAAGTCGGGGGTCCACTGTACATTGTGTATACTGCAGAAAAGAAATAAAATTTACTAATGTGACATTTTATTGTGGCAACATTTTGCTCTCCAGGAGCTTGATAAAGCTCTTGGAAAGCAAAACGTTGCAACAATAAAATGTCACGTTAGTTGCATCTCTGTCCTTTTATCTAACATTTTGTTGGTAATTCTACCTGCCTCAGTGGGAAATGGCCAACGTGTTAAAAAAAAAAATAGTCTCACAATCTACTTTCTTTAATTTTATCGAAGTTTAGCCTAGCATTCAAATTTTATAGTAAAGGCCAAAATAAACGAAAGCTAATCTCTAATGGTGTTTGTGTTGTATTCGAGTCACTGTAACAAAGTGGGATGCACAACAGTGCATCAAAGATATAGACACATGGTGATATTCAAGAGAAAATGAACCCCAAAAAGCAATTCTCCATGTTCACAATGAAGAATGGATTGATGAGTGATGTATGGATTCTAGATGATGCTCATTAAAGCTTTTAGATTCAGCAAATGTAGTGTAGTATTTTCAAGGACATGTGAAAGGAGAATTTAATGTGGAATCATTAATACAAGTTAGCCTGTGCAACATAGATAACCATATTAAAGAAAAGTTTACCTTATCAACATGAGGATGCCAATACTCATCATGAATTGTTTGTGGGGGAGCAGGAGTGATTCTTGAAAAAAAAGTTGGATGCGTCAGATACAATTCATTTTTGTTAATACCAAAGTGATCAGCAATCGCACGGTGAATCTTATTCTTAACATAACTGAAAAAGATAATGCAAGTACTGTTAATTCATGAGTAAAAAATTAGGAAAATGCTATTAAATCTGACCACAAGTCAAGATGATTGTACTGCTCAACTAGTCTACAAATTAGAGGTAAATCTCTAGATCACTTTTCCATCCATATTTGGCCCTTAATGAAGACAAGTAGAACCTCATCTAAACGATTCATCTCTGAAAGGGGATGCACTGTATAAGGCAAACAACACTGGCAGGTTGAACTGGACTTGATTACACTCCATAACAGAAGGCAGGTCCTTTACTCAAGGTTTTTTTTTTTAACACACCGGCCATCTTCCACTGAGGAAGGGAGGCCTAAAAAAAAAGAAACACCTTTACCATTATTCACTCCATTACTGTTCTGCTAGAGGCATGCCAACATTACAGCTCAGATGCCTCTCCAAACTGCAATATTCCCACCTCTCCTTCAGAGTGCAGGCACTGTACTTCCCACCTCCACCCCTCCTTCTGAGTACAGGCACTGTACTTCCCACCTCCAGGATGTTGGCTAACTGGTTTCCCTGGATCCCGTCATGTTACCTTGCTTACACTGCAACAGCACATCAAGCCATATAAACCACTTGCCTCTACTATCTAACATGCTCTCACACACCTGTTGGATGTCCAAGACCCCTCGCATACAAAACCTGCTGAACCCCCTCCCTCCAACCTTTCCTATTATTCGAAAAAATCTATCCAATGCTATCATCATCATTTATGAGTCCATCATTCACAAGATTTAGCAACCTTGAATATAGGTTACAGTGATACATTGGAAATAAAAACAAATAAGACAAATTTAATTACAAACAAAAAATTCAATGCAACAAGTGTTTAACATACTAACATACCTATATATCTTGAAGTCTTGAATGGTGAAAAGGGTTTTTGCCTCTTCTAATTTATAGATATTGACAAAAGCATTGCCATGTGATAGAGCTCCGGAATGTAAATCTAGAATGGATGCACCACCAGTAGAGCCTCCCATGGACAGTCCTCGCTCAGCAATGTTGAGAAGAGCTGCTACTTCCGAGGGTGTCACCAAGGTGTCCAAAACAACACGTCCACACTTTCTGGGTGTACATCCTGAAATAAATCTCAATTTGTCTGAAATGTGTTATTTTTAACATACAGGCCAATTTGCAAAAAGGCAAAAAATACATATTCACTATGGTGGCCCCCAAAAATAAACAATGGAAATGTCTTTCATCAAAAACCTGTCCATGTAACATGTAAGTATACATACAAACACTTAGACAGACTGAACAATGTTTAGAGGTAGCTACTATTTGCACATTCCCTGAGTGTGTGCAATAATTTGTCCGATCTGTCTAATTTTTTTGCAGGAATATTTACATTTTAACATGAAACATAAACAGACCTGTGAAAAAAGACATTCCCAACTGAATATTTTGAGCCACCCTAATATTGGAGTATGAAAATGGTAATGCAGTATAAATATCTGAGAGGAGTGTGCTAAGTATAATGCCACATTTTCAAAAGTCAGGTGGGGATGTTACATTTCAGCAGGTCATAATTGGAACATATCTGTGTCTTTCTGAAAATACAACTTAGGGAGTAAATGATGGTGAATGTTTTCTTCTCTAGAGTCAAAAACATCAGCAATAAATTTTATTGTGATTCGTAAAAGGCTTATTTACCTGGGAAATGTTTGAGTTCTTCAGCATAATCCTTTGAGCAACCAATCTCAACTGAACGCTTATTAATCTCCTCTTTTTGTGTTGCAAATGGTACCTGTAACATTCATAATTATATTTAAAAGAAAATAATTGATGTGTGCAAGAAGTTAGTGAAAATTTTTAAATACAATACAGTGGACTCCCAGATTTCGTACTGCTTCCAACTCGAACAATTATGTAAGTGTATTTTTGTAAGTGCTTTTGTAAGTATATTTTTTTGGGTCTAAACGGTCTAATCTAATTTACATTTGTCCTAATGGGAACAAATTCGTTCGATAACTTCACTCGAACAGCATTCTGGAACGGATTATGGCCGATAACCGGGGGTCCACTGTATATCACTCAATAGTCTAGTTAAAAAAAATCTAGCCCCTCTAACTTGACAGTGTTCATTTATGCACCAAACAAAAGGAATGATGAATACCTCAGCAAGCTGATACAAGACAATAAAAGGGAAGAAACAAACATTGAGAGAGGAACATGAAAACAGAGGTAAAGAAAGCCAAAGAATAAGAAAACATTACGTATTGCACTGGCATATTAAATTTTTTAATTAATGGAGTTGCCCCACCAAAATGAAACTTTAATGAGTACAGTATAAGAAAAAAAGGTTGGAAGAGAAGAGGCTTTCATTTCAATGCCTCCATGTCAGAGCTTTCTGTAACGATGGAAGACAAGTGGTCTATTGCTATTTGGGTCTGAAAAAATGTTGTAATACAAAAACTTTGAAGGATATTACGAGACAATGGCATACTTCCTTGTGTATGAAATGATTACTGGTTATAATGTACAGGTGTGTTTTGTTATACAGTATGAATATGGATTTGAGTGGTTAAATTTGATTCACTTTACACCAACTCTGCACTCTTCATTATATACTGTAAGAGGGCCCAGTAATAAGTAATTATAGCAAAAATTTATGCTGACCATTTTATTTGCTTTACTGAAGTACACAACAACCATTATCCCAATTATCATCAGCAGACGAGTAAAGATACGCCGCCAATCAATTCGGGGTCCAAGTCGGGTGGTTTCCCTTTCAGAACTGCAAAAATAAAAAAAAAATGTGTAAAATAAAATTTGTATATTTCTTTAATTATTGCCTAATACTTTATATGTGAGCTAGTAAAACTTTTCATAATATACTTTACTCTTAATATACAGAAATATAACAGTAACCAATCCATTTTGCTGAAATATTCCTAGATGCATCAGTATTACTGGATTATTAATAAACATACAAACTTTATTGGAATTTGATTTTTTTCAAGATAGTTTATCATAAAAAAAAATGCCTGGCACCGCTCTGTGAGGATTGTCAGATTTCACTGTCTGTTTACCATATGTTGATAGATAACCCTGTCTATCAATGGGCATGTAGAATTCACTTTCGCCATCTGCACTGCTCCAACACACTCAAACTGACCTCCTTGCTAAAAGACCCACTTTTGGCACAAAATTTGTCACATCTCACTGGATAATCGATGATATACTTTATATGTATGTATGTATTTATGTACATGTGTGCGTATAATGTATGTTTATGCATAGGAACATAAGATGGAAGGAACATTGAAGTAGGCCTATGGTGCATGTAAGGGAGGTCCAACTCACATCCACTCGTATGCCCATCGAACTTATATATAAAGCTACCCAAAGTTCTCACCCCAATGATACTACTAACACTTACTTGGGCTGACTATCTGCTTTCGATGTTTGTTTAGTAATTCCTGGGGATTTCCTTGAGCTTCTCTGCTTAGCTGCCATTTTCAAGACAAATGAATAACTCTCCTCAGTATATGATGTGCATTAAGTGGATGCTGTTAAGTTACTTTTTTGTAACACCAATTACTGTGATCACTGAAAACAACATAATGATTAATACAAAAATGCCAAATTATAGTGCAATTACATTATATGTATATACCTTCTGCCATACTGTATATATATCAATGAACCAATTTTTATTGCTATATTTATAGAAAAGGGCTAAACCTGTAGAGGTTGGGTCATACAGCTTGTAAAGAATGTGAGGTAATCAGGTTTAATCTGATTGGGGAAGTTAGCTTCAGTTCACTAGATCAGAGCCCAGTCAATATGGGGAACAATCGCTAGGTATAGCTCCATTATTTACTTCCATCTTAACATACAAGCAAGGTATCCAAACCCAGGCAAGAGTAGTTATTTGTTGTGCAAATTGTTATTTTAGAAGATATTAGCCACTTAAATACTTTTATTAGAAGAAGGATTTGTATGGTAAAATTTGCTCCATATCCAATCAGTGGATAGGCATTAGTCCTTGGCATTCCAGTAATATTCTCTCTTCAAAACACAACAGTGGCTGGCACTCAATTGTTCACCACTTAGGAATATCAGGTGGGATTTTCACAGCACATATGAGTAGCACTGTAGAATTTTTTAATAGGTGTCAGATCAACCAGGTTGTGATGGATATGTGGGTCGGCAGACCACCAGCAGCAACAGCCTGGTTGACTAGGTGAGCACCAAACGAGCCTGGCCTATGGTCAGAAGTAGAAAAACTCTCAGAACTCATCAAAGGTAGGTAAGGTTGTGTTAGGTATACTTCAGGGTCAACGCTCCCATGGCCCGGTCCTTGACCAATCCTTGTGGTGGATCAGGGTCTGATCAACCAGGCTGTTACTGCTGGCCATACATAAACTGACATATGAACCACAGCCCGGCTGGTCAGGTACTGATTTCAGGTGCCTGTCCAGCACCTTCAAGAAGACAGCCAGGGGTCTATTGGTAATCTCCCTTATGTATGCTGGGAGGCAGTTGAACAGTCTTGGGCCCACGACACTTATTGTGTTGTCTCTTAGCATACTTGTGGCAAGATGTCGTATCGCCTGATGAGTCTTTTGTTTCATAGGGAGTGATTTTCGTGTGCAGATTTGGTACTAGTCCCTCTAGGATTTTCCAAGTGTATATTATCATGTATCTTTCTTGCCTGCATTCCAGGGAATACAAATCAAGGGACTTCAACCGTTCCCAGTAATTTAGGTGCTTTATCATACTTATGTGTGCCATGAAAGTTCTGTACATTCTCCAGGTCAGTAATTTTGCCTCCCTTGAAGGTGGAAGTTAGTGTACAGCAATATTTCAGCCTAGAGAAAACAAGTGATTTGACGAGACTCATCATGGGCTTGGTGTCCCCAATGTTCCCACCGGTGCCAGGGATCGAACCACGGACACTGAGGCGAGATCATTGCCTACCAGGCCATGGGGCATATGAATATCTCTATCCTGGTCTACGGTGTTATAATTCTCCATTTTGTTATGTTATTTAGCTTCTCCTTAGACCGTTTAAGCCTTCAACTAAGACCAAAAAGTGTCAATTTACACATGTTACTATGTATGATAACTTTAATCACCTGAATTTGTATAACTGCATATGAGTGTACTTATACCTAAATAAACTTTCTTATCTTTTTTACCTCAAAACTTTTGTTGTATAGTTGTTGTTGTTGTTGGGGTTTTAAGGGTCTCTAAAACTTCCACTTTATTGAATCCAGCTTCCCGGAAGACAAGATTTGTTGCCTGAATCTGAATGAGAATTAAAAAGGAAACAAAAGTTTCCTCCGGAAGGAGAAACTGGAACTATTGGGTTTCCAGTCAGGTCAGGTGGACCCTCTTGCCTGAACCCCGGTAGAGCCAGAAACCTCTCAACACCCAACTGAGTTAACAATAACAGGCTTTCTTTATACCTAGAAGGACTTTTCTGGGTTATCCTGGAGGGTAGTTTAGTTTCATAATTATTATCAAAACTAAGCGCTAAACCCATAGGGTCATACAACGCTAGTATGATACTTGTACTTATGTGTAAGTATTATTATAATCAAATAAAACGATAAACCGACAAGGGTGTTTTAATAAAAAAGAAGCGCTAAACTAGTAAATTTATTTAGGCACATGTACATATATGTACAATTATCATAGTGTAAATTACCTGGGATAACCTAGAAAAGAAAAGTCAAGACACAGTGACTTATTTCCATTGGGATCTTGTGTATCTGTGCCTAAATAAACTTATGGTGCCTCGACCATCTGGCCAACAGCAGGCAGGGTATGATGGCAGGAACAAGCTGGCAGGGTATGTGGGACAAACGTCCCAGGAAGAGAAACCAGAGTATACACAAATAATCTGCACATACGAAAATGAAACTAATGTCGTGACTTTGTATATGGTCCAAGTTGGACTGAAACGTCGTCATAAGTTCCTCTCTCTCCTATGTGAGGGTTATTTGTATATTGTACCATTAACTAGTCACACACCACCGCAAAGGGAAGGGAGCCAGTTGTTATAAGCTTAATTCTCCTGTTTGTGTATTGTTCCAGTCATGGTTTATTGTTTATAATTATTATTATTATAATCAAATAGAAGCGCTAAACCACAGGGGTTTTATTGTTTATAAACCAGAGGAGATTCAACACTGATATCTAACACAGGAATGTGATAATGTTTACTACTACGTACAATCAAAGGTAAGAGCTAACCCCCCATTATTATTATAATCATGGGGGAGAGCTAAACCCATAGGATTATACAGCGCATGTGGGGAAGGGGGGATGGAAGGTATTCAGGCTTAATTCAGGGAACTGGAACACAGATCCAATTCCCTAGATCAAGAGCCCTTGAGGGAGGATCCCAGGGATCCTTGACAGGGATAGGTAGACACATACCCCACAGCCACGTACTGTAGGTGCCGGTATTCTATTTGCATGGCTGACTTTTTTTTATAGACTTATTTTATATAATAATAATTAAGCACTAAACCCAAAAGGGTCATAAAGCTTTATATTTATAGTTTTTCTGTTGTGACCTAAGTGAAAAAGTAACACAGATGTTAGGGTTGGTTTTTTTAAGATATAGTCCAATTTCAAAAAAATCAATATGTAAAAAATATTTATTGCATTGACAAATTTGCAGACACAAAATAAACCAGATGGGTACTATCCTGGCTGTAAGATGCACCAGCCATTGAATTTCACTCTGCGATTGTCAAATTAAGAGGCACCTTTTTTTTGAATGTTTGAAGCCATGTTGCTAAGAGTTCTGGAAATTATTCGAGCCATTCTAGGATGATGGGAATGGATTCAATAACTTTGGTCAGGTTATTATTATAATCAAAAGAAGCACTAAACCATAAACTTTGGTCAGAGGACACCTACGTGCTGATTGTTTCTAGAATCTAGTGCTTGTTACCTCACACAGGGATTGAACATTAGAATTAGATTGTATGAGGGTTTTTTTGAGTTATAAGCACAATAAAAACTTAATACAGTGGACCCCCGGTGTTCGTCGATTTTTCGTAACAGAATGCTGTTCAAGTGCCATTACCAACCGAATTTATTCCCTTAAGAAATAATGTAACATAGACTAGTCCTTTTAGACCCCCAAAACTACACTTATAAAAGCATTTAAAAAAATAAACTTACATAAAAGGGCCTGTTTTGAGCAGGACGAACACCGGGGGTCCACTGTAGTTAGAAAAAAATTCAGGCAACCTCTTAAAAGTTCCCTTTGGGGTTCCTAAATAAGCATTTGTCTTGCAAAATCAGGAAAAAACCCAGTTTCACTGATGTATATAATGTACCTAAAAATGTACACATTTCCTCTCATGTTTGCATATTGCAGTATTACAAAACAGCTACACACAAAGATGTCAATAAAACTAGTCATGTATACAAAAATTTTATTGAATTATTCTTAAACTAGGAATGCTAACAAGCTACGACACATTGCATGATATCAATGCATAGCCCTGACAAAATAGCTAGCAGCATCATTCAAGTAGGGTAGACACTTGTACAAGCAGGTTGTGCATTCCTGCTTGTGAGATATGTGATTCTATTGTTGTGATCAATGAAAACTTTTAAACAAACTGAACCTAATGTGGTGAACATAAAACATAAGTTTGTGATTAACAGCATTTTCTTGTACCATGTGCATACAAGTATTTTTCAAACTGAATATGTCCATTTGATACAATATGTGAACATGTGTTAGTGTGTATGTGAGTGTATGTAATTACCTACTGAGTTTGTGGGGGCAAGCCACAGCTCTTGGTCCCACTTGTTAACTTTTGACAGACCAATGTGAATTAGGTTTGTCCTATTTACTGTATTTTTGAGCCCCAGTATTGACTTCCACTGTCATTCCACTTCTTTACTACTCAAATGTTGATAAAGTGCTTTCCAATGTGGCTGTTGGGTGTAATATCCATAAATGCTCTTTCTTCTAGATACACACCATGTATGTTTAAATCTGTTAATGTGTACCTGATTACTTCTGCACTAATATACTGTACAAGTTACTCAAAATAATATTATCTACATATTATTCCTATGAATATTAAAAAAATTTAATTCTTGAAAATAATTTGTATAACAACACTAAAATTATCAGATATAATAAAGTACAGCATTCTGTCAGGCAAAAAAATTAACACACACTTTAAAGACTAAACTAACAATGATTACAAAATTTTTTATGGACTTTCTTAAATTCAGTAATTAATAGTTATGATTTTTGTGCACATAACCTTGGGTAAAATTACCTGAGAGGTAGCCACTGTTTGGGGAAGCTTAAATTTTCATAAGAATATCTTAAACAAAATTATGACCTGAAAAAATCAACTTTATACACTATATTTTCCAAACATAACACACAATGTATGATTAAAATATTCCTAGACTGAATATACATATTGTGCAAGACAATAATTTGATTTGTTAACCTGGTGTTTTATGACCAGCTCCCAAAGGGCACTGTACTGAATAAACTGTTCAGTACCATGTAGTAGAGGGAGTACCATTACCGCTATGACACGTTTCACAAGAAGGGAGTGGTGTACAGTGAATTTGTTCCCCAAAGGTAAGACAGTCAAGCTAGGTTTTCTAGAACTGCTATTCAGGTGTTGCATAAAGAACTGTGTAAAAACCCTGTTTGAAAGTTTATGAGACGAGTTTTGAGTCTTCACTATTGCTTTCAATAGTGTTCATAAAAATAATTCTGCCCCAAAAAGAAATTATATATATATAAAAAAGTTAAACCTACATAGTTTAGTCATAAGTGGGATGCTTATATTAGGGGGTAGATGCATGGAGGCTCAGCATTTGTGCAAAAGAACATTTGCATTAAAGAGCAGATTGAGTTTGTCAAGAAGTTGAAGATTTCAAAAATGATGTCTAACATACTCTCTGGTATAAGTTTGAGACTAACACAACATCTCATGTAGACAAACCTAGCCTGCCCCCCTTTTTGTGAGGACTGTCAAGTAGTCTTGACAGTCCTCACACACAAAAAAAAAAGGAAGGGGGGGCCTAGGTGTGTCTACATGAGATGTTGTGTTAGTCTCATGAATCTAATATGTAACTGTGAGAGTATACTGTTTTAAAAGAGGAAATAAGGAAAGATGAAAGGTGCAGCAGTAACTAATGAAAAGTCTGTTCAAAAAGTACTGGATAATTACTATCATATATGTATCATTAACATTTATGGAAAAATAAGGACAATACAGTGGACCCCCGGCTAACGATCAAAATTCATTGCAGAAGCCTGCTCAAATGCCATTACCGAACGAATTTACTTCCTTAAGAAATAATGTCACGTAGGTTAGTCTATTTCAGACCCCTAAAAATACACTTCCACAAGCACTTACAATATTATACTTACATAATTGTACGATTTCCGGGGTGATCGTTAGCCGGGGGTCCACTGTATGTTTATAAATGACAAGGAATCCTGAAAAGGCCTAGAATTTGAAAATTACAAAGAGGTAGTTTATTCATGAAGTAGTAAGAACCATAGATTTTGTATTATTATCTTTGTTATTGTTATAATCAAGTTAAGCACTAAATCTGGAAGGGTCATATAGTGCTTTAGTAAAGGGATGTGAAAAAGTAGTATGTGAAGGACAGGAGCGAGTGAGCAGCAGGGACATGCAGGGAGAGGGGTTAATGGTGGTAGAGAAAAGTGCAAGAATAAAACTTAAATCAAAGTTAGTGCAACAGGTTAGTTACTGTTAAAAAGCCATAAAGAGAGTGCATCAAAGGTGGAACTTTCAGTGAGGACGACAAAGTGAGTGAGTTGGGGGAGTAGAGATATTGAAAGTGAATCCTACGAGCTTGCTGATAAACAAGACAATCTGTTAAGATATGGTGCACTGACTCAGATTTCGTAGTTTTCAAGGGAAAATTCAACAGCTGACTTTTTATAGAATAAGTTGCAACAAAGACAAAATTGACAACTCATTAATACCTAGCTTACAGGAAAAGAAGAATATCAGCTACAGTACTGTCAAAAATGTTCTGCCTTTTTATCAAAAGCAATTTATGAGGTAAGAGATTAAGTCTTCAGAGGACTTTTGAGAAAGCAACATTAGAAGTGGAATGAAAGGAAAACTGCCAAATGAGCTTTCAGACATTGTTTCTGGATGTGATAACGATCACAACACAGCGAAAAAAAATTCAATGTGGGCACCTGTGGGTATGTGTGTTGTATTAAACCTAGGTGTAGGAAGACATTATTAAAATCAGTGACTGGGCAACAAGGAGGAAAGGGAAAGGGAGGGAGGACAATGACTTCCCCGAATTATCAACACGTAGTTTTTTTTTTTTTTTAACAAGTCGGCCGTCTCCCACCGAGGCAGGGTGACCCAAAAAGAAAGAAAATCCCCAAAAAGAAAAAACTTTCATCATCATTCAACACTTTCACCACACTCATACATAATCACTGTCTTTGCAGAGGAGCTCAGATACGACAGCTGAGAAAAGTCCCTCCCAGCTGTCACTATCTCAGACCCCTCCTTTAAAGTGCAGGCATTGTACTTCCCATTTCCAGGACTCAAGTCCAACTAAATCAATTAACTGGTTTCCCTGAATCCCTTCACACAATGTTACCCTGCTCACACTCCAACAGATCGTCATGTCCCAACACGTAGGTAAGTAATGAATATGAAAATATGAGAAACGAGACACTGAAGGTTTACAGAAGACAATGAAAGATACTGACTAGATCATGAGCAGTGGGAGTGTTTTAAATGATGTAAGAGTGAATAAAAATAATGTATAGAATTAAAAAAAAAAAAAAAAGGAAAAGGAAACAAGAAATCAGCTTAGTGTACATGTGTATTCCCTTTGATTCCCTGTACTTTGTGTAAATTGAGAATATATAGAGATAAGAAAGACTACTGAACTTGATTAACCCCATTTTTTAGTGAAAACAAAATACTGTCTATATTGTATCCACTACACTGTATATAATAGATAATTGAACTACAAATGGAAGGCCATGTTGATTTTGTGCTATGCATAAGCTGCATTATATTACATGCTGATACATTAGGAATTAGGTCCATCAGAAAATGTAAATAACTGGATTGCCTTTTAATACATCTTCTGAATAGAGGCTTTAGGAACCCAAAACTTAACAAATCATATGGCTCTTGAATACCCTGACTTCTGATGTTTTGGTATAGTTAATTTGCTACAATTCTAGCACAATACATTATATACGATTTGGTATGAATTCACTATACCTAACCAGGGAGGTTGGATGATCTGCATAAGCATACCTAAAATTCAACTACAACCTGCATATACAGCACTTTCTAATTTTAACCTTACACAAAATACAAAATTCAACTTAATTTCTACAAAAATAGCTGTCCAAGTGTAATACAAAATAAACTTACACACAAAAATCCTGAAAAAAAGCTTAAAATATTAAAGTTACAGTTCTCAGAGTCTATTTAAAGTTAGGAATGATGAGATTCAGCAGTGATAGCTAAGAATCACCTTACATCATTCTACCTGAGCACAAATTAACGTCTGAAATCAGATGGAAAGTTTATTACGCACCTGACAAAATTAAAATTTGCATTACCATTTAATGTTATTAATTCTTCTTGTCCACTCCAATGTAGGACTGTGGACAGCTCAGATAAAATGCTATATTTAGTTACGGTCAGATCACCGAGTATCTCGAGAAAAATACTACGTCGGTTTACTGTAATAAAAAACACTATCTAAACGAAAACTTTAGCTACCTTTGTGGTTTGGCTGAAAGAAAGCTTTGTATATGTCATTACCCAAATTTTTTTTATTAGTTCTATACTAATAAAATCTTATGAGTGGGTAGGTTTGGTTATTATCAAGTTGCCATTATTTGTATGTGCTGTTTTGCTTCATTAAAAAATATGGACAGTCTCTCTGGATTAATTTTATGATAAACAGGCCATCTGATTAATAATAGATTACACTCACTCTTGAGATATTAACTAAAAATAATCAAATAAAATTATGAATACAACCAAACCAAAAAGAGTACAAAGTTTGTGATAATGACATATTCCATATACTGTACACAAAGAGACAAATGAAGGGTGCCTATTGTATGCCTCATTGTAATCCTCAAGCTTAGAGAGTCTGAATAAGATATAGTATAAAATCATGGCATTAGAGGGTAATCATATGACTAACTGCAATCTTCAGGGCTGCCATGTCATGGCTGAGGTAGAATAATGGCAAGCACTGTGGGAAAGAGAAATGGATCACTATTTTCACTGAAAATTTTAAGTAATGATGTAAGATTTCTTCCACTATATAAACAGTGATGTAAAAAAAATATTACTATTTAAAACAATTTTCTCTGATAAATATTTATTTTATAGTTTTAAGAGTAATACACTACAACAACATACTCCGGATTTTGATACAGTACATGCAAATAGTTGATAATCCACTTCAATTTCCCGACCCAGACAGGTACTGACAGTAGGACATAATTTCTATGTGAAGACCAAGTTGATTAATATACAGTTTATGCCCTGATATATATAGTTGCATGTATGAAAGTGAAGGAGATGCAATCTTCACTTTTTTAAAAACTATGTGAAATGCATGACAATACCAAAAAATGCAATCATTAATTAGTAAATATTTTATGCCATGTCCATACAGAACATCAAAAGATTGTAACCCTAGGAGACCCTGACTTCCGTGTAAGCTGTGTACGAGACAATGCATATTACCTTTTCCTCTAAAAAAAAAAAAAAAAAAAAAATCACAGTTCGAGGTTAGAGATTCATATGGGCAATGTGCTAATGTTCATAAATAATGCATTTGTAAATTCAGTTATAAACTATGGAGAGACAATTAAGCCATAAAACTGTAATACAGCAAAAGCAATTATATTTATATAGGTAATACAATTCATTAGTTTGTTAGGTTTAAAGCTTATAGACTGTAAGAGGGCTGTTGAGGCCAAATTCCACCTGTACACTAACATCAGAAATAATTTAATTCCTGAAATAGGGATGAACTCTTTCACTGTCGAGACCCCTGCTTACAAACTTGCTCTCAGTGTCGAAGAATTTAAAAAAAAAAAAAAATTCTTATGAAATGATAAGAGAAACTTTTCCCCATGGTAATGACACCAAAATTATAAAATTTGATGGAAATTTTATGGAATTACGCTCTCATGAAGTTTGCGGTCTCGGCGATATTTATGCATCAGCGATTTCGCCCACTTTGAGCCCTATTTTCGGCCAATTCCATTGTTCCAGTCAACCAAACTCATAGCTATTTCGCTAGAACTCCATTTGTTCTATCAATTAAGTACAAGAAACCGCCCATTTACCGATTTTAACTACCCAATAAAGTGGTCAGAAATTAGCAATTTGGGCAATTTCACACAAATTTCAAAATAGTGTCCAGAATAAACAATGCGGACATTCCTGGCACTAAAATAACATTTTCTCTGTTCATTAGTCACGTCTCCAGGCCCCTCTTATATTACTCTTGCTTTCCATTTTGAATTTTTAGTCACAAAAAATAGAAGATTTACTGTTATGCAGACTACTGCATTATTGTGATAATTGTATAAATAATGTCAACCTATTCATGACTGCATATTAGACTGGCCAGTTGGACACGTATTGGACGGTGACGTCGTTTGTTTACTCTTGAACATCAGCAAAACTCGAACATTTCCGCTACTTTGAGCTCAATTTCCAGGTACCTTTTCATTGTGAAACCAATGAAAAACATATCTATTTCTGTAATATATCTTCCATTCTATCAAATGACACCAAGAAAACAAGAATACAACCATAAAAACATATGAAAATACACCACAAAGTCGCCTGTTTTAAACCAAAAACACGGTTGGAGTTTTTTTTCTCATTATGCACTGTGTGCTGCAGGATTTTTTTATACTGTGCACAATGACCACTCAGACCCATTCTCTCATATGTAGGCCTATCAGCTTTCTCCCGCAAGATTGGAAGCCACTAGAATTTTGGTGTACTATTACGGGACTGACACTGGCTTGCATGCCATAATATTACAGGACCGACAGTGAAAGGGTTAAATAAACTCTCAGGGTATATACAGCGAAAGATACACACATACCTGTGTGTATATATATACGTATATATACATACACCCTGTATATGTAATACAATTAGGGAATTTATTTTTTATATTTTTAGTACTGTAATTATCTACCTGATCTCTGTGTGAATGTGGGGTGTATGGCATCTCTAGCTCTTGGCTCCATGTATTAACCTTTGCCTGGCTAACGTGAAATAGCTTGATCATATTAGCTTTTAAATGCCTGTACAGAGTCTGCTTCCAGTTAATTGTCCAGGTCATTACATTTATTAACCACTCTTATGTTGAAAAAGTATTTTCCGTATCATTGTGACCCATTATGGAGCTTTCATCCAGGCCTTACTAGTCAAGCTTACTCTGATACAGTGCCAATCTTTGTCTACTCTGTTCATTTCTTAGAGTATGTGTGTAGTCATTAATGGCTCTATTTTTCTTTCAGAATTATCGTAATTTTATTTTTTGACCTAATTGTGTCTCCCTCTAACACAGGTTTTAATTTGTTGTAATGCAAACGTTCTACTGAATTTCATCTTTTCACTACTCTTATGATGTAATACCTCAAAATTTCTTATCTACTATGGTAAAAATATTATTGAGAAAAAAATTTTCCAAGTATTCTTAAACTTTTACAACACAAATGTTTTTTTTGTGATTAAAGTTTTTTATCATTTATGAACACCGCCTACAAAAGGTCGAGATCCTGAAACATTGCTTGAGAACATACACATTTCTAAGGATAGTGAGAAAAGAGCAAGGAAATTATAAATCAAGTACGTACTTGGAACAACAAAACCTGTCTACTAATTAGCGACTAGTTACAGAGTTTAATGCCGAGGACTTAAATATCATTCAAGTATTGCTTCATAATATCGACCAAAGAAAATGACCTATTAGAAGCAATGGGTATAATGTTATAAAAGAGTGTATTTTTTTATATATATCTACAGGATGCTGCTGCTGTAGGAACAGAACCGGACACAATGTTTGCAGTTAACTGCTGTTTAGTTATCAGGATAAACTTATCCTATTTTGTCTTAGCCAGCTCATATTTTGATTTTCTCAAATGCACCAAATTGAAAATTTCCAGTACAGGAACACTGATTTTTACCTGTGGTTATTACAGTATTTACCTAAATACAGTATCTACTAATAAATGACAATGAAGAACTATCGTTAACTTAATAGTGGGGAAATACAGCATAGTGCTCGGTAATGCATAGTACTAGGTACATACGTAGTTGTGTACGCATTTATGTCATGTTTATATAAAAGTTTGTAATGTACCTGGTTAACATCTGCAGCTTCGCAGACAAACTAGCACTAGTTTACCTAGAGAACTGATATCCTCTTATTTTGTTTGGCATTCATTATAAATGAGATGATGATGAGCATCTGTTTACCTGTACTTAGGATAAATCTGTGGATGAATTTTTAAGGCATGACAGAGGATTACATATATCCTGAATATGACATTCATAACATATATATACCTGTATGTATGTATTTTTTTTTAACACACTGGCCATCTCCCACTGAGGTAGTGTGACCTAAAAAAGTAGAAACACTTTCATTATCACTCACCACTTTTTTTTTTTTTTTGCTAGAGACACACTGATACTACAGTTTAAAACTACATACATCCCCACCCCTCCTTCAGAGTGCAGGCACTGTACTTCCCACCTCCAGGACTCAAGTCCAGCTAACTGGTTTCCTTGAATCCCTTCATAAATGTTACCTTGCTCATACTCCAACAGCTCGTCAAGTCCCAAAGACCATTTGCCTCTGCTCACTCCTAGCATGTGTGTGAGCAGAGGCAAATGACTTTTGAGACTTGAAGAGCTGTTGGAGTGTGAGCAAGGTAACACTTGTGAAGGGATTCAGGGAAACCGGTTAGCCAGACTGGATGATGATGAAAATGTTTCTTTTCTGGGTCACCCTGCCATGGTGGGATGAAGCTGGTTTGTTGAAAAAAAGTATGAATGTATATGTATGACTGTATGTATGACTGTATATATGTATGTATATATATATAATGTATTCTTCAGTCAAATCTTGATTAAATGTAGTTTTTGTGGTTGGCACATCAGTGACTCTGCATGGTAAAAAAATATGTCCTGTTAAAGAAATCTCTGTTATTAATACAAACAAGCAATGCATATATGTAATGAAATTCTGGAAGAGCCATTGCTGTTGGTACGGTATACAAATATTTTTACATGTGGCCTGAAGCCAGTAGTGGCAGACGATGAAGGTGATTGCTGAAAGATACACAGACAATCTTTGCAGGTCTTAGTAGTAAAGGGCACCAAGACTTTTATAATCAAGAACAGCTAATGGGACACTGCATTACCCATGATGCCTTGATAATGTTCTTATGGAATAGCTCCAAATTAATGTAAAATGTGGTATGAGCATAAGCCTCAATATCTGATACCGTGGGCAATACTTTTGACTAACTGGATCAAGAAAATTAGAGGCATTGACAAAGCCACAATTCCAAAGAAATTCTTAATAGCAACAAATACATCAGTAACATAAGTTCTCCAATATAGCTTAAAATATTGTATTTCTGCCTTAAGTATCACACTAAATATTTTGTTTCCTATTTACTAAAGATCTGTCAAACAATGGTCCTTTATATAGATATACATATACTGTAGAATCTAATAACAGCATATGAGCTAAAACCGAAGTCTGAGTTTTCAATTGTAACTTTATATTTCACAAAAGGTAAAAAATACTTATGGAATATGATTATGTATTCAAGCATTCCCAATGAAAGTAATGGATGAATATTTTCAATTCAAGCTTTTTTTTTTTTTTTTTGGCTACAGGTGATAATCTATACTTCATGTTGTCAACTTTAAGATCACATTAAGAAACTTTAGGAACACTTTAACCCTGGAGAACCTTCAAATGGGACAAGGTTGAAGGATGATAACACCCTGCTTATCCTGTATTGGTCACTAAATCTGAAGGCAAGAGTCTTCATGTACATCTCATCAAAACATGCATTAATAAAAAACTAATTCTAATTACAGTATTAAAGATGACATACTATCCAAACTAATCAGTCAATGTCCAGAAGAGGGATTTTCAATGCATATAACTGGTTGACTGTACGTTTGTTAGTAATACTTGGTGGGTTCTGAAGTTACCACATTTATTAGTAAACTCAACTGTAACTACTTCTACCAGTTACTTACTATAGCTGCCAGTCTTGATAACATGAACCAATTACTAAGTTAATATCACTGTAGATCTTGATAACATAAACCAATTGAAGCAAACAATGACACAAATTTTTTTGCACAAAATGTAGATGAAGCTGTTCATTGTTAACCTAGAATTTGGAAAGGAACCTTCAAATGCCATCTCAGTCTGCACTGTACTATTGTCAAGCCATGACTTGAGAATGGTACACGATGGACCAAAAGATCGCATAAAGTTTCCACTCCAAACTGAGGTGGAACGAATTGTTTTGCCTATCGTTTTGTTACTTTTATTCTTCACAGATGTACCTGAACACAAATAGTGACCATCAAAATGTGCGTAAATAAACGCTGTCAGTACTTTACTCATTGAATGACCTTGAGATTGTGTAGTAATTTTACTACTATGGCTGATTTTTTCAAATCTGGATGGACTTATTTAGCATATTTATTTCTTAAAATGTATCAGAAAGGAATAATACTGAATATACTTTACACAAATGAGCTATAATTCTAGTAACTAGAGAATATACATGTAAAAAGTAACTGCTTTGGTGTTTGTTAATTATACTAACACACAGAGAGCTCTAGCATATATCTGGGGTACTGCAGTCGTTTCTTTAAAACACAAATGGCTAGAGTTGTAGTGATGCCACAAAAGTTCTCTTTAGGCAATATTTAAAAGAGCAAATAGTTTATCAAGATACATATAAGAATTTTTATGTACATTAACCTGCAAACTCTTTAATGGACCAACAATTAACATGTAATTGAAAAATAATTAAAAATAAAAATGGTACACGAACAGATCTGTGTTACATCAAATACCTGTACGTACCAGCAAGTTATATGCTTTATTACAAAATGACTTCTAGCTTAAATAGTAGGTACAGTTTAAAGTTGCCTCTTGAACCTATTACATTCTTATGTAATTTGTGCAACAATGCATTTGTGAAAACATGTTGAACAATGCATTAAGATGCCATTTTCATTTATATTCTACTGGCACAATGATACTTTTGTTGCTTTACATATGGTCTTAATTCTAAATTACCATCTAAACCAGTGACCAGTTTGGATACAATAAACCATTCTATTTATATGCTAAACAGATCATAAAATTATTATTATCTGTTAAATAAACCCCAAGTAAAAAATTACAACTAAGGTATTTACAATCTTATGGGATAAGATAAATGTATTAAATATTTTGTTACCAATATTCCCACACTCCCTGAGGAAATGACAACTAAGCATGACCCACAACCATTCTTTGTTTGTTACGCAAGTACCTACTGTATATGCATCATAAATTGCTATAAATTGTATCATTTCCCTGGGATATAAATATGATGCAAACTTTTTCTGATTTCAACTCCATATAAATATTTTTTTGCAGAATGAAAACAAAAATAAATAATATTGAGAAATTTAAATTTGACTGTAGTGCTTTATACTTGGTTCCTTCTGAAAGAAAACATCCTAAGTCTTATATACACTACTGAGAACTTACCCATTGTACAGGAAAAATGCAATCTATTGCTGCATTTAATTTTCACATAATCACACGATTCTGCGATTTGTATTTAAAGTTAAACATTCTGTTGCTGTGATGACAGAATTCTCCCCAATTTTATTTAGCATGGAACTCTTGCAAGCACAAGCAACATGACCACTCCCCTTCAGGTGGCTCTGACAGAGGTGGCTCAAGGCAGTATAAGTGGTATCCTCGGTCGCAGTCATCACAAAACAGCAGCTGATCCTGTGAGAAGGTGATATTTTCAGTTATACTACTGAATGACATACAAACTGAAAAAAATGACAAATAGGTAAAGTAAAAATACACAGCAAAGCTATGTGCTGATTTCATAAAACTCACACTCGTGCAAAATGAAAAAACAAGGGTGACTTCACATCCAGAGCTTGATGACGAAGCTTAGCCTCATCCCAATATACTAATAATTGATAATAGTGTTTTCCATGTTGTGTTTGATCACTGGCATGTTATGAGTCATTATGACACTTTAATACAAAAACCATAAACAAAGTAGCAATAGGATGTTCCTAGTATGACAATTAGATTTCAATAGACTGGGCTGATTTTGTAACTGAAAAAATATTTTATTTTTCTTGAAACTAGAAGTTATTGGAACTCCAGTCTCTCCCAGTTTACCATATGTCATCTTAGTAGGATGACAGAATGCAGTGGTACCAGTTTTCTCTAATGCTATTGTGGAAACTAGCAATTACCTATCAAAAATTTCCCATCTATTTTCAAGTTTATTATAGTTTCATGAATATAGAAAAGATGAAAAAACATCAGCCCTCCCCAAACCATGTACAGTAGATGGAGTGATAAGTGTAACAGTGTATTGCAGAGTATAATAACACTTACGTCATTCTCTGATGTACCACAAAGAGTGCAGGTCTTACACTCTATACACTGCCAACGATATTTCACAACACTTTTCATCATATTAGATGTAAATTGTAGACATGTTGGATGACCTGTGAAGAAAATATCAATCATTGTAGGTTACAATACAACTCTTTGGGCAATAAATCTTAAAGTGCAGTACTTTTCTATTTGCATTTCATAAAGGCGAGTCCTTTTGAAACTTTTGGTTCTGAAAGAGTAATGCATTCATAAGTAATCCAGGGTCAACAGATAAATAATATTACTTATCAGTATTAGTGAAGAT
Organism: Cherax destructor; assembly: GCA_009830355.1. Classification (NCBI taxonomy): domain Eukaryota; kingdom Metazoa; phylum Arthropoda; class Malacostraca; order Decapoda; family Parastacidae; genus Cherax; species Cherax destructor. Next base: position 397,935 of record WNWK01000499.1, read on the forward strand.
TTAAAATGGCAGTAATTATGATCTCTTAACATTTTCCAGGAAGGCAAAGCAACTTAAAGAAAGATTTTCACCATCACTGGTTTTGTGTGTCTTTCCAGAGATGCATAGACATCACAAATCCAATGATGCCCTAAACCAACATACCTGTCCATCTTCAACTGTGCAGGTACTCTATTTCCCATCTCTAATATTCAAGTTCAGTGAACTGGTTTCCTTGAGTCCCTTCAAAGATGTAACTTTGCTCACACTCCAACAGCACATTAAATGCCAAAAATTTACTAATTACACATCTTTCTTTCTTTCAACACATCGGTGGTTTCCCACCGAGGCAGGGTGGCCCAAAAGGAAAAACGAAAGTTTCTCCTTTTACTAAATGTAAAAGGAGAAGGGGGTTACTAGCCCCTTGCTCCCGGCATTTTAGTCGCCTCTTACGACACGCATGGCTTACGGAGGAAGAATTCTGTTCCACTTCCCCATGGAGATAAAAGGAAATAAGAACAAGAACTAGTAAGAAAATAGAAGAAAACCCAGAGGGGTGTGTATATATATGCTTGTACATGAATGTGTAGTGTGACCTAAGTGTAAGTAGAAGTAGCAAGATGTACCTGAAATCTTGCATGTTTATGAGACAGGAAAAAGACACCAGCAATCCTACCATCATGTAAAACAATTACAGGCTTTCGTTTTACACTCACTTGGCAGGACTGTAGTACCTCCCTGGGCGGTTGCTGTCTACCAACCTACTACCTAGGCTAATTACACATCATCTTCTTTCAACACGTCGGCCGTTTCCCACCGAGGCAGGGTGGCCCAAAAGGAAAAACGAAAGTTTCTCCTTTTACATTTAGTAATATATACAGGAGAAGGGTTAGCCCTGCCCTTTAAGCTAACGATGGTACGGAAAGAATCTGTCCACTCCCATGAATAGAAATAAGAACAAGAACTAGTAAGAAAATGAGAACCCAGAGGTGTATATATATGTTGTACTAATTGTATGACTATTTAAGTAAGATGTACCTGAAATCTTGCATGTTTGAGGGTAAAAGCACTAGTCCCTCATTAAATTACAGGCTTTCGTTACACTCACTTGCAGGACTGTATACCTCCTGGCGGTTGTGTTACCAACCTACTATGGCAATTACACATCATCTTCTTCAACCTGGTTCCCGAGGAGGGTGGCCCAAAAAAACGTAAAGTTTCCTTACTTGTAATATACAGGAGAAGGGGTTACTAGCCCCTTGCCCCCGGCATTTAAGTCGCCTCTTACGACACGCATGGCTTACGGAGGAAGAATTCTGTTCCACTTCCCCATGGAGATAAAAGGAAATAAGAACAAGAACTAGTAAGAAAATAGAAGAAAACCCAGAGGGGTGTGTATATATATGCTTGTACATGAATGTGTAGTGTGACCTAAGTAGAAGTAGCAAGATGTACCTGAAATCTTGCATGTTTATGAGACAGAAAAAAGAAACCAGCAATCCTACCATCATGTAAAACAATTACAGGATTTTGTTTTACACTCACTTGGCAGGACGGTAGTACCTCCCTGGGCGGTTGCTGTCTACCAACCTACTACCTAGGCTAATTACACATCTTCTTCTTTCAACATGTCGGCCGTTTCCCACCGAAGTGGGGTGGCCCAAAATGAAAAACGAAAGTTTCCCCTTTTACATTTAGTAATATATACAGGAGAAGGGGTTACTAGCCCCTTGCTCCCGGCAATTTAGTCGCCTCTTACGACACGCATGGCTTACGGAGGAAGAATTCTGTTCCACTTCCCCATGGTGATAATAGGAAATAAGAACAAGAACTAGTAAGAAAATAGAAGAAAACCCAAAGGGGTGTGTATATATATGCTTGTACATAAATGTGTAGTGTGACCTAAGTGTAAGTAGAAGTAGCAAGATGTACCTGAAATCTTGCATGTTTATGAGACAGAAAAAAGACACCAGCAATCCTACCATCATGTAAAACAATTACAGGCTTTCGTTTTACACTCACTTGGCAGGACGGTAGTACCTCCCTGGGTGGTTGCTGTCTACCAACCTACTACCTAGGCTAATTACACATACTCTTATATAATACATCCACACCTTTTTTTTTAACACGTTGGCTGTTTCCCACCGAGGCAGGGTGACCCAAAAAAAAAAAACTTTCACCAACATTCAACACTCACCATCATTCACACATAATCACTGTCTTTGCAGAGGCGTTCATATATGAGAGTTTAGATGTAATTAAACTTCCGTTACACCCTCCTCCTAACCATTTCTGGGACATTCCCTACAACATATTCTCTTGGTCAGCCTGTCATGTTCAATCATTTATGAATGATAAAGCAATACTATTAACAATTCTCTTTCCCCCTCCACTCTCTCAATTATACCTTTCATACCAACATGCTATCTTATTTTTTCACTCATTCTCTGCAAAATTTTCACAACTCATTTATATCTAATATGACATCTCAGCTGTCTTCAACTTCCTCTTTCCTGCAATATTCAAAGGCTAAGCCTCACACCCATACAAAAATGCTGGTATCACTATTCTTTGGTACATTCATCTATTTTTGCATCCACTGAAACATCTTTCTTTCCATGGATGCCTTAACCCTCCATCTATTCTTTCCTTGTCTATTGTACAATTCACATCTTTCATATACTCATCTGCCATGACATCCACTTCCAAATACCATACCTAAATACATTCACTTCCATACTTTTTCCTTCCAATTTGACAGCCAATTTTTCGTACCTAGACTTTCTTGCTCTTTTCTGAGTTCATTTCTCACTTCCTTCTTACACATACCCTCAAAAGTGCTCACACCAACCTTTGCAACTAATTTATAATCAAGAATTACAATTTAAAAAAAATTACAGCTGATGTATTAAAGAAAATTAAAACATATCCTCCAGTGATCACTTATTAAACATCTGGCAGTCTTTTTTTTTGTACAGAAACACCTAAACAAATAATGCAGATAAGGAACATGCAAACAAAAGAGACCATAAAACATGCCATTATTCAATGTTTTTGAAAATCCAGTACAACCTCCCTCTGACTGCTTGATAATTGGTAATATTTTCTGCTACCTCTGATTAAAGAAGTCATTGAGCTGTTCTTTTTGTTATTTTGGAATTAAAACTTTTAAAACAATAAAACCCATATAACAACAAAATCAAGAAGTTTCCACTATTTCTTACCTGATCGCCCACAATCAGCACACGACACGAGGTTCTCCGGTGTGCCAGTTTTTTTGTTCTCGGAAGAATCTCCTAAGCAGAAGTCGCAGTAAGGAGAGGCAGAAACTTTCTTCTTTCCTAGGTTCTTATCAGATGGAGTGTCGGTAGGGGAGGCAATAGCTTGGGGCATCGTAGGGACTGCATTGGATTGGCCTGTAGAACCAGAACGGCGTCCTGAGAGACAACTTACAACGATTAGTTTGAATGTATTCAGAGAATGATGCAATACTAACACTGTGAGACTGAGTGGACAAAAGTGAATAAATGAATCAGTATGTGATTTATTAAATAATGTGCTGAGTGCCTGTAGATGTATACAAGTGAACATATATGAACAATTACATAAATTACATATGAATGGAAACATGTGTTTGTGTGTGTGTGGGTAAACACTAATGTAAACTGCACCAAATTATATAAAAGTGTACAAAATTTATGATACAAATTTATTAAGGACGTTCTACGTAATATTACATAAAATATTTACTTTTAATATTTACTGTATCTAACTTTACATTAAGCAGAATCAATAAAATGTGAACATAAAACCTTGGGAGGTCATATAATTAATTGTATTAATAAATATTCAATATTTCTTAAACAAAGTTGCTCAAATGTAAATACTACTGTACTGCTGTTTTGAATAATATATTGGTTTAAAAAGTTTAATGTATGTATTTATAAAATTGAACATACTGTATACACAAAAAAAGTATAAATAAAAAAGTGATGAACAGCAATGCAAAAGAAGAAAAACTGCAAAATAAATCAGAACACAGACTACTCAAGAAAGGAAAATTTGATGTTAGAATAAACAAAATACAAGACCCACTACTTGCTGAAGCCCTAATCATGGGCTGTCTTTTTCACCATAAAGGAAATCTGTGAGGACCCTACATTCTTGAGTAAGCTGAAGCCAGGGCCAACAGCCCAAAATGCTCACACACACAGGTACACACATGAGCATAGCTCTGCTCTTGTAGCTACAAATAGGTAATTACATACAGGAGATCCCCAAATTATGTTATAATTAGAGATGTTCTGGGACAAAAATATTCCTTATTGATTTCACATACTACTGTGATAATGATATTAAAAAACAATGTATTTGCCTGAGATGGGTACCTCTTTCTTCCCTCCCTTTCCTCTATCACAATGTATCTGATACAATGCACTTTACAAATGCTCTCCACCCACTCCCCTTACCATTGTAGTAAGGGTGAAGAGTGCCTGAGCATGTGGTATGGAAGGAAGTGTTGTGGTGAGGGGTGACAGGTGTCGAGGCATGTGGGACAGGGTTGTAGTGAGAGTAAGCTCCTGCTTAAACTGCAACAATGTTAACTTTAAGCATCTACAGGCCATGACTACTACTGCTCACCCTCACTGCTCGGCACAATTTTTAATTCTAGACTTCTTGGCTAATTTCTACCAAATAAATCAGAGGCACCTATACGTTAACACACAAAATATCAATGCATTAATGAAAAATATAAAAACAAAAATAATATCTAGAATTCCCCTTAAAAACTGTAATTACAGCACTAACCTACAGTTCTTGACAAACATCTACCAAAAATTACGAGTCCATCATACATGAAAAAGTTACAAAAACAAAATTTTTTGTTTGTTTGAATATTTGCAGTTACCTATCTAAATTCGGTGGGAAACGGCCGACGTGTTGAAAGAAAGAAAGAAGACCTATCTAAATTTGTGGGGGTAAACTCCAGCTGTTGCTCTTGACTCTTAACTTTAAACTGATACAACTGAGCCGAGCCATATCTGTTGAACACCTCTACAGTGGTCCCTCGGTTTTCGCCAAAAATTCATTCCAGAATGCTGCTCAAGTGCCATTACCGAACGAATTTACTTCCTTAAGAAATAATGTCACGTAGGTTAGTCTATTTCAGACCCCCAAAAATACACTTGCAACAGCACTTACGAAAATACACTTACATAAATGTTCGAGTTTGGAGATGCACGAAAACCGAGGGAGCACTGTATTTTGGGGTCAGTGTTTTTAAGAAATTTATAAGTTAGTAAACATAGAAAGACTGTAACATGGATGTTCATAAATTTGGGGAAGGGGGATGGGGGGCTTGTGTAAGTATGTATACATATTTGTGAATATGTACATTGTGCAGCCAAACCCCTAAATTTGTGAGCTTTGTAATTCAAATTAGATCACACTTTGGTTTTTGAATGGCATCTAACAAACTAAACCATTCATGATTTTTGGTGCTTAATAAAACTGTGAAGGAAAAGTGACTTTTAATTTGCTTTTTGTCTGATAAATTACAGTATAATATTTTAAAAGTTTCTAGGTAGTAGGTTGGTAGACAGCAACCGCCCAGGGAGGTACTACCGTCCTGCCAAGTGAGTGTAAAACGAAAGCCTGTAATTGTTTTACATGATGGTAGGATTGCTGGTGTCTTTTTTCTGTCTCATAAACATGCAAGATTTCAGGTATGTCTTGTTACTTCTACTTGCACTTAGGTCACACTACACATTCATGTACAAGCATATGTATATACACACACCCCTCTGGGTTTTCTTCTATTTTCTTACTAGTTCTTGTTCTTATTTCCTCTTATCTCCATGGGGAAGTGGAACAGAATTCTTCTTCCGTAAGCCATGCGTGTCGTAAGAGGCGACTAAAATGCCGGGAGCAAGGGGCTAGTAACCCCTTCTCCTGTATATATTACTAAATGTAAAAGGAGAAACTTTCGTTTTTCCTTTTTGGGCCACCCCGCTTCGGTGGCAAACGGCCGACGTGTTGAAAGAAGAAAGATTTTAAAAGTTCATTTCATCTAATATTTTGTATTATAGGAGAGGTGTAATCAAAATAAAGGACAAGTTGCAGAGAAAATGATACACAGACAGTAGAGTACAGTATTTAGGTAGGAAGGGCAGCTACTTACCACCTGCCCTTCCACGTCCACTCGCCTTGCATACGAGTGCGTGTGCAAGCAATCAGGTGCAGCCTTATGTTTTGCTTTAAGTCTTTATGCACTGCCTACATATGGCATGCTCCATGTACATATACACTTAAAAATCAGGATAATTTCAAGAACTGCACAAGAAAATGAGGGTTGTATAGCTGCCATGTGTTGCAGTCTCCTCCTCTGTGAGCACAGTATGATTGTTTTGGTGTTCATAGCCCAAAGACTGTTGTAATCATTCTAGCGTCAAATTCTTTAACCGGTTTGAGCACAGCTGGGTTCTAGCGAACATCTTTAGATCAAGAGATTAAGGAAAACAGCTGCATATTCCACTCCCTTGGAGGATCTGGAGCAAAATGGTGAACAAGCCAGGAGAAGATAATACAGTTCATTTGGACACACATGACAAAGGTGTGAGAGGCAGCCCAGCTAGAAGTACAATCAATTGCACATTTTATGATGTAGTCACTAATTGACTGTTCATGTCAGAACAATCAAGAGCAAAATCCTTAACATATATGAAAGCTCAAATTCTTTGAGGCAGCACTAAAGAAAGACCATTAATTAATGCCTATTGGAAACAAAGTGGTGCTAAGTACACTTTGAATTTAAATTCAGATGAAGGAAATGCTGTTGTTGACTTAGATGCAAAAGTGACCCACCAAAGCAAGGTGACCTAAACAAGGAAACATGTAGTATACAGTACCTTCATTAATTACCCTAGCTATCTTTTCATAAGTGCACAGACATCACAATTTATATGACATACCAAACTGCAACATCTCTACCCATCCTTTAGTGTGGAGGCACTATACTTTTCATTTCTAGAACTTAATTCTGGCTAAAAAAAACTTTTCCTGAATCTCTTTATGGATGCACACTTGCTCACACTCCAACAGTATATAAAAAAATCACAAAATCAATTGTCTACACTCAACAATCTAACAAATTCACTTATGCTCGTTGGATACTCAAGCCCCTACCACTTAAAATCTACTTCACACCTTCCTGCAGACTCTTCCTGGTGGCAATTTACTCATCAGGAGACAGGAAAGTGTCTCCTGATTGTGAAGGAAGGGTCTATGTCATATGATTATTCCTCAGTGATTAATCAACCACTGTTGTACTAGTGCTGATAATAACAATATAATCAAATTAAGTGCTAAACCTGATGTACCAGTACTGAGAATCATTGATTAAGCAATCACTGTCCTACTGGTGCTACATACCTATGTTTAACCATCGGCTGACATACTAGAACTAGGATTCCACCCCATCACTGGCAAGACAGCAATGGAGTGAATGATGATGATAATGATGATAATGATGATGATGATGATGAAGAAAGTGTTTCTTCTTTTTCAGGTCACCCTGGCATGATGGGAAACAGCCTGTGTTGATAATAATAATAATAATCATAATAATAATAATAATAATAATAAAAAAAGATAAAAATTTTGCCTTGGGATACTCTTCCAGGGACAAGTACACCTCCATGGAGAGTTTATGGAATCTGACAAGTTAGCATTTTTTTTTATGATCTTATTTCACCTTAGTGCTTTTCTTTTTAGCTGTGTTGTGCAACTAGTGGTTCCAAGAACCACGCTTTGGATCGTGCAGCTTGACGAATATGTACTAGCATTGGCCTATTATTATAATAAAAAAGAAGCGCTAAACCTACTAGCCGTGGCATAATTCCCCTAATTACCTTCTCTTTTCTGAACTGGCTAATTAGATTATTAAGATGTGTTTCAGCTGAATTAAAGAAAATTTTGGTAACTGTTCACTTAGTGGTTATTATGGATGACTGGAATTGAACCTAAGGTAATCTCATTCTCACCAATTTTTTTTTTGTTACTCCTAGTATGAATAAAAAAAAAACTAAACTGTAGCAAATTTTTGCTTATTATCATACTGCCTATAAGATTATCTTAGTGCGCATCTATGAAATTTGATGAATTCTGTTCTAAATACTTTTGAGACTGATTTTATTTTGAATTTATGTGGCCAAGATATATCCATATTTTTAGTATTCAGCTAAAATTCTTCAATAAGTTAATAACAAACAATGAATATTCTTCTTCCACAGCAAAGGATTTTTCAGCCTGGAGCATACCTGTTTCAACTGTTTTTGGCACTGATGATAAATCCATAAGTTATGCATCTCAGCACAAACAAGGCAAATGAACTAAAAACTTAATTTTTTTGAGAATGTACTCTAGGCAGGGATATATTCTCGTGAATTAAATATGGTATAGTATACAATTTATATTTTGTACCAACCCTAACTTGGTGACCTGACCTAACCTCATCTTGTTAAAATTCTTTTATTATTATTTAGTTTAATCCAACCCAATCCATCTTAGGGAAACCAAAATTTAGTCTGAATTACTGCACTTAACATCAATGGAATATAGTATATTAATTTTTTGATGGTCAGAATGATTTCCACAGTAACAATGAATTTACACTTGGCTTGCTTGGCAAATTGACCTCTGCTTTATAAGCAATGGCAAAAAAGCACAATATACATATATAAACATGCAAGGAACCAATTACTATACTAGAAACATAGAAAAACAAAAGCAAGCTACAATGGGTTATTTGTATTAATTTATCTGAATACTCAACAACAGGAAACTAAACTGAAACAAGGTTAAGAAAAAATTAATATACATAAGGCTAATTTCAACTTAAAACACAATAAAAAAAACACAAAGCAAACGACAAACTACTTTCTGCATTGTTTGTTACAGCTGCAGCACTTGCTGTGAGAGATAATCTAAGCCTATGTTATTTTTCTACTAAGATAGACAATTCGGTATTTATGAAGAGGAAAGCAAAAGTAAATTAATATATTTATCTAGCCGAAAAGAGTTACATAGTGTGGCTGCAAGAATTTTCAAGAGAGGCAACTTTAGATGACACTTGAGCCCATTGTAGATCATTATCTAGTCAATAATGGTCCAGGTCAGGTTGAAACATCACCTAAAATTTCCTCTCTAAATTGTGGGTTAGTTGTGAATATATTGATCTATTAAGAGACAGAAGTAATGAAAGTTTAGTCATTTAATAGTAAAACAGCAAGTGGAAAATCCTGTAAAACACTCTATCCTACTCCAACCTGAATTAAAACTGTTCTGACCCCACTGTGGGGTAGCAGAGGCCTGAGCCTGGACTGGTAAGAAGTCTGGGGTGGGGTCGTTAGCCTGGATTTGCTCGTTAGGTCTAGCAGGTGCTTTAGCCTCCTCCTCCTTCTCCTCCTTATGCGAGTGTGCATAGTGGTAAGTAAGGCCAGGCCGCGTCTTGTACCGGATCCCACACACTGCAACACACCAGCAAACATGCCGCACACACTCCACACTTTCAGGTGAGCTTCAATAACGTAAATTAATAGAAATAAAACTTACCATACAGCATCCCCCAAAAGCATTATACATGACACTAAATAAATTATGAATAATTTAAAAGTGAATAACTTGAATTTCAAATCATACAGAATTTTAGGAGTTCTACTAAAGAATAGAATGCAGAATTGCCCAAAAGCCTTGATATTTTGAAAAAATTTCACCATATATTCATGGACTTTCAAATGAAGTAAAATATAAACAATGTTCAAAATAAATCTGATGGCACTCAAAAATGAAAACCTATTTAATATTCTATTCTTTGTATTAGTAACATACAAACATTTCTAGATATTGAAAAAATCATAATTATATTCTATAAATCTATACAGTACATTATGTATATTTTCATGTCATTCTCCTGCTTAAAGCTCAAAGCTATTTAAATGAAGGTGAAAAGTATGATTCGAGTCTAGTGATGGTTATTATTATAATTATACGCAGCTACAAGGTCAGTTATGCAGCAGAAATGATATACAAAGTCGAAGTAAAAAAACTACACTAATTAATCAAGGACACGGATGACAACCCTCACGCTAAGTGTAACAAGCTACAATAAAATCACTAATTACAAAAGATTTATCAATTACAAAAGGTACAACAGCTACAGCAACAACGAAGAGGTGCAACCCTTACAAAAGGTATAAGTTACTGAAAGGTACAAGTTACAATATGTACAACAGTAATACATAGCAGCTACTAAGAGATACAACAGTTACAAAAGCTATATACAACAGTAACAGCAGCTAATGAGAGGTACTGTACAACAATTACATAAATTACAACAATGGCTCTAGTACTGAGATGTTACAAAAGGTACAACAGTAACATCAGCTACTGAAAAGTTACAAAAGGTACAACAGTAACAGCAGCTACTGAAAGGCACAACAGCCTTAAAAACTATAAAGGCACAGCAATTTCAAAAGATATAAATGTTACAGCAACTACTTATGTACAGCAGCTACAAAAGATACAGCAATTATTTAAGAGAACAAGTTACAAATTAATACAAAAGTAAAGGGAAGACACCACTTATAAAGACACATATCACTAATGTTTTACACAATTTACACAAATTAAACAATACAAGAGCAGAGTAAAAAAATTTCAATGCTGTATAGTATCAAATTAAACAATCAGTACAGTACAACCAGTAGCAGAATAAACTGCAACAATCACAGCAGAAAAAACTATGCATACATCAGGAATACGATTCTATTAATAAAACTAAACAATATGGCAACAGATGAAAAAATACAACTGTGGCAACAGTAGTTGCAACAACTGTGGCAACAGTAGCTGCAACTACTGTGGCAACAGTAGTTACACAACTAGAACAGAAATTGAAGCAACAACTGCAGCATAATTCAGACAGTAGCAGCAGCTGAAGAAGCAGCATTAGCGGCAGAAATAACAACTGTAGTAGCTAGAAAAATAGCCATAACACTGTTGCACCTTCAGAAAAGCACTACTAGGAACAGCAACTGCTGTAGGTGCTACTGCACGAATTATATTCATATTACATAAACTCTTCAACCAGCAACAACTATAGCATCTATCCCAAAGAACACAATTGCTACAATATCACTATAAATTGATACAGGTAGGCCCATTCCACAGCACTTCGCTTTACAGAATTTTACTAATACAGTAGTTTTCAATTATACCCATTCTTCATTTATTCAGACTTCCTACAATAAATATATTCACCTCACTAAAAGCTGTGGATGAAAATATTTTAGGGTAAGTAATGTGTGTACTGTATATGCATTTTTTAGGCCTAGCTATATTGCTCACTTAATATATGATAGTGTAAACATGTTATCAGACTTAAAAAAAAAATGCCTATTATTCACTTTACAGTGATTTTTGCTTTACACCAGAGCCTAATCTGCTGTATAAGCGGGGCCCTCCTGTACAATAATTACAGCAAGAACTCCTATATCAGTTTCAACACCCTTTATAACAGTAGAAGCTATAAGAGCATCAAAAACATAGGCAAAGCTATTTTTTAACATGTAGGTTGTCTCCCACCGAGGCAGGGTGACCCAAAAAGAAACACTTTCCCCGTCATTCACACTATCACATGATGAATTCATTACAAATGATGGGACATCATGTGCATAATTCTGTTCCTGTAGCTAAATAGGTACAGTAAACCATAGGTTATCTGGCATATGATTATGCAACATCCATTATCTGGTCTCATTTGATCTAGTGAAATGTTCCATAATCCAGCTATTACTAGACAACTGCTATGTTAGTTCTGAGGTCGATCACCACCTGAGCCACAAGCAGTCAAGAAAAGAACCCAGTGTTCAGTATAATGAATTAGCCAGTATCCTTGAATAACAGTTAAACTTCTCACCCCTAAAGCCTTTTTTTTTTCCCTGGCTAGCCCTTTTTATGAGAATAAACCTGAATGATACTACTAAAAGAAACAGCTCAAATCCTCACAAAGGCTGGGTTTACAGCAACATTATTTGTCAATTATTTTTAGAACTGTTTATCAAATGCATTCATTTTTTGTACATATATGGTGTTTTAGTACATGTGTGATGTACTCTTTTATTTGTGGTGTAAATGGGATACGAAATATAATTTTTTTTTTTAATGTTTACTAGTTTCTTTTTCTTCGGCAATTGGTAGGGTGACCCAAAAAAGAGGAAACATTCATCATCATTCCTTCAATAGATGTCTTGCCAGAAATGTACTAACATCAGAGTTTAGCTGGCCCTCTGAACTGAATTTGATGACAATTAAAATATTGAGAGAGATACACTATGTCCAAAATACTGACAAAGAATGTCACCAAAAGACAGAATCAATGATCTACTGTAATTACAAAATAGGTAGTTACCACAAATACTAATTTCATTAGCTACCATACAAACAACAGCAATAATGATACGAACAACCGTGGCAAAAACAAGCTTAAACACTAAGTTACAACAGAAGGGAAGGGAAGTCAGATCAGTGCAGAAACAAATAAATGAATCAATATATGTGATATGGATACGAGAGCCATACTTCAACATACAATACAGCAACAATCATTATTACACAGATCAGAATAGGGTATAGAATTACACATGACAACGTGGAGAGTAAGGTCTAACTCAGCATTTCAACTATGGCAAAGTATGTTTGAAAAAAATACAGTAAGTATTTATGTACAGGCATGTAAATTTTTTTAAAAACCTAAATAAAAATAAAATTATTTTTATTATAATTTTATTTTAAGGTATTATTTACCAAAGTTCAGATGCTCAGAAAGTACAGTTCAGATAACCTTTTATCAATGAGGAGGGTCACAAAGGTTAAAGATACGACCCTCCAAATCGGCTGTTGCATTCCTCTCTCCTTTGTACCTTTGACCTTTGAAGAGTTCCGAGAATATCTACTCTCTGAGCCCGGCCATGGGCCAGGCTCGTCTGGTGCTTGCCTGGTCAACCAGGCTGTTGCTGCTGGAGGCCCGCTGCCCCACATATCCATCACAGCCTGGTTGATCTGGCACCTGGTGAAGATATTTGTCCAGTTTCCTCTTGAAGGCTTCTACACTGGTTCCAGCCGTGTTTCGGATATCTTCTGGTAAGATGTTGAATAGTCTGGGACCCCGGATGTTAATACAGTGCTACCGTATTGTCCCCACCGCACCCCTGCTCCTCACTGGGTTTATTTTACACTTTCTCCCATATCTCTCACTCCAGTATGTTGTTATGGCAGTGTGCAGATTTGGGACCAGGCCCTCAAGTACTTTCCAGGTATATATTATCATGTATCTCTCTCTCCTCCGCTCCAATGAGTACATGTTCAAGACTTGAAGGCGTTCCCAATAATTTAGATGTTTCAATGGCTCAATGTGAGCCGTAAACGATCTCTGGATTTGTTCCAGCTCTGCTATTTCTCCTGCCCTGAACGGGGCCGTCAGCACTGAGCAGTATTCTAAGTGGGGGAGCAGTATTCTAAGTGGGGGAGCACTAGCGATTTGAATAGTGTTACCATCGGCATTATTTCCCTTGTTTTGAAAGTTCTCAATACCCACCCCGTCATCTTCCTGGCTGTTGTGATCTTTGTCTTGTTATGGTCTTTAAACGACAGATCAGCAGACATAATTATTCCCAAGTTCTTTACGTGTTCCTTTTGTTCTATGTGGTGACACTCTTGCGTTTTGTATATATAGAGATTTGGACAACACTCCTGTTATCATATTCATATGTCGAGTTTGCCCTTACTACCCACAACACCTTATGTAAAGAGACCACAAACATACCAAATACATACACAAATCCTATTATCACAACTGGCTTCAAGAAAATTTGACACTATGAAAGAAGTGGACAAAAAATAAAGAATAAAAAGCAGTAAGAAAAAAAAAAAAGTGGAGAAAAGTCTGTAATTCCACATTTTGTCTAAAGCAAGTGTCCGGTTGTCTTCTGAGGTATCAGGTCAAGTCAACTAACTCTGACATTTGTCCAGTAAGGGCCAGAGTAGCCACATCCAATACCTGTTTGTTTTCACTGTTCCCTGAACCATAGACTACTCACTCCAGTTTGTTCTCACTCACACACACACTTGTCATTCAGTCTCTAATTTTCCCTGGATTTAGAGAATTCTGTGTGACCTTATTATCCCACAAGTAAAGTGCAATTAACAATGGCTTCTAAAGCAAGTGGTGGTGCCAAGAGAAAAATGTATGGTTCTCAGCGTGGTTCTTAGAAATCTATGTCTTCTAGTAAAGTTTTACAGATCCTCCGACTCTGAATAAAAGTTATTCTGAATCTCCACTGTCGATCACGGCACTTTACTCTTCATCTCCCCACCACAAAAAGGTAAGTAAAATTACTGTAAATCATGTACAGTACTATAAAATTAGTATACAGTACAGTAGTGTACTGTAGTACTACATGTTACAATACAATGTACCTGTATTCTTAGAGTAACTGTCTTCTGCATCAGCAGACCAAGTCCACTTCTTCAGAAGACAACCAGATGATTGTGAAATATTAATTTCATAATTTGGGAGTTGCGGACAATCGACATTATCGTACACCCCCCTTCCCATTGGTCTGCTAATGAGAGATTTTACTGTACGTACTATTAAACACTAACTGCCACACTTATCACTACCAACATAGCTAACTGGAAAATATTCATTAAACATTCTCTGCCTACATTCATCCATTCAGATTATCAACTATCTGTTATCTGTTAATGGTCTGGTCTTAGACTGACCTTATAAATTAGAAAGGAGATTTTTGAGAAATAAGAAATACAGTAAACCCTCGATATAATGGACTAATGAGGGGGATTATCTAAGTGTCCCTTAAATTAGAATGTTAAAAAAAAAAGCACTAAAGTACAGTGGTACCCCGACTTACGATATTAATCCGTCAGAGAGGGCATATTTTAAGGCGAAACAATCGTTAAACGAATCAATTTTCCCCATAAGAAATAATGGAAATAAATTTAATCCGTCCAAGACTTCCAAAAGTAGTTATATAAAATATTTTTTAGAACTTTTGGACATTAAATAATAAATAATTGAATAAAGAATACATAAATACACATGCAAATATTGTACAATAACATGTCACTTACATTTATTGAAGAGTTGTTGATGTGTGGAGGACGGAGGAGGAGAAGGTGGAGTAGTATGCTAGTGTTTGGAAGGGGAATCCCTTCCATTAACACTGCAGGTGGTAAGTTCTTTTCTGGGGTTACTTCCTTTTTCTTTGAATGCCACTAGGACCAGCTTGAGAGTCACTAGACCTCTTTCTAACAACAAATTTGTCCAGGGAGCTCTGTGTCTGGCGATTCTTTAACACATCCCTGAAATGACACACCACTGTGTCATTGTACAGGTTGCCAGCACGGCCTCCAACAGCATGGTTAGGGTGATATTCATCCATAAATGCTTGCACATCACTCCATTTGGCACAGATCTCCCTAATCCTTGAAGAAGGCACATTCTTCCATTTTTGTTCCACCTCCACCTCCTCCTCTGAACCATTGTCCTGACCTCTGCTCTCTTGTTCCAGTTGCTGTTGAAGCTCTTGCAGATCTTCAGTGGTTAGCTCTTCCTTGTGCTCCTCCACCAACTGTTCCACATCCTCACCACTCACCTCTAACCCCAAAGACTTGCCCAATTCCACAATTTCTTCCAAAACAGGCTCAGGCTCAGGGTTCTGAGGCTCAGCCCCAAAACCTTCAAAATCCCTCTCTAGGACACAGTCTGGCCACAATTTTCTCCAGGCAGAGTTCAAAGTCCTGGTAGTCACTCCCTCCCAAGCCTTACCTATAAGGTGTACACAATGCAGCATATGGAAATGTTTTTACAAAATTCTCTTAGGGTTATGTTCATGTCTGTGGTCACATCAAAGCACTTTTGAAACATTGCTTTGGTATAGAGTTTTAAAGTTGGAAATGACCTGCTGGTCCATGGGCTGGAGGAGAGGAGTGGTATTAGGGGGCAAGAACTTCACTTTGATGAATTTAAACTCCTCCACAATTTTCTCTACCAAGTTTGGAGGATGACAAGGAGCATTGTCCATTATCAGGAGGCACTTAAGTGGCAAATTATTGTCCAATAGATATTTCTTCACACTGGGGCCAAACACTTCATTGAACCAATCTAAGAAAATGTCCTTTGTGACCCAAGCCTTTTGTTAGACTTCCACATCACACACAAGTTAGACTTGCTGACACCGCATCTGCCAAACACTCGGGGATTTTCAAAAGATACACCAGTAAAGGCTTCACTTTGCAATCACCACTGGCATTGGCACAAAGCATCAAAGTTAGCCTGTCTTTCATAGGCTTATGTCCTGGCTGTGCCTTTTCCTCCTGAGTAATGTAGGTCCTGTTGGGCATTTTCTTCCAAAACAGGCCTGTTTCATCACAATTAAACACTTGTTGGGGGAGGAATTGTTCAGCCTCTAGGTACTCCTGGAATTCAGGAACATATTTTTCAGCCGCACTTTTGTCAGAACTGGCTGCGTCACCATGCCTCACAACACTATGTATGCCACTTCGATTCTTAAATTTGTAAAACCAGCCTCTGCTGGCTTTAAATCGCTCACTTCACTCGTTGCAGGCATTTTCTTAAGGAGATCATCATGCAACTGCCTTGCTTTTCACATATTATTCCCTCCGAAACAGTATCTCCTGCTAACTGTTTCTCGTTGATCCACACCAACAACAACCTTTCCACATTTTCCAGCACTTGTGGTCTGTGTTTTGTGATCACAGATGCACCTTTTGCAACAACAGCTTCCTTGATTTTACTTGAATATTTCTTATCCACAATGGTAGCGATGGTAGAATAGGGTTTACCATACAGCCTGGCCAGCTCACTGATACGCACTCCACTTTCATATTTTTCTATTATCTCCTTCTTCACTTCTATCGTACATATATTTCTGTTCCTCTTTGCCACAGGCTTAGCACTAGGATCTTTCCTTGGACCCATGGTAGCTTATTTAGCAGTTGCAAGCACTAAAAACAGTGGAATAATGACAATATACTGGTATGAATGCGTGGGTGTGGGTGGGTGGTCGCTCTCGCTTGTAAACAATAGCACTGACGCTCCCTGGAGTGCGCGCTCAGCTGGGCGCCAAGCGGACAGGTCCGGTACGAATGTCGGTTGTTACGGCCCCTTACCTAACAATGGTAGTTAGGTAATTACCTCACCGGCCGGCAGTCAAGGGGTTACGTCATCAGACCTGATATTTGACTGCCGGGCCGGCTTGACTGACAGTGTCATCGAGACTCTCCCCTAGTCAACACTGGAGAGTCCACCAGCTCACTGATACACTACTGGAGTTCGCCAGGCAGACCTGCTTGAGAGTTGTAGACTTTCGCAGTGTGGTGCTGGTGACAGGTCTACAGTGCTAACGAGACTCCCATATACAACACTGGAGAGTTCACCAGCTCCCTGATACACCTAGGGAGTGTACGAGACTCTCCCATATACACTGCTGGAGAGTGTCAGCGAGACTCTCCCCTATACAACACTGGAGAGTTCACCAGCTCCCTGATACACCTGGGAGTGTTCAACAGACAGACCTGGAGATTGACTCTTCGTGCTGGTGACGGCCTTAGACTATCTACTGGCTTATTCACCGTACCGACTGTGTTCCTGAGACTATGTACCTGAAAATGGACTGTTGTACCTGAACTTATGTACCTGAAATTGTGTGACCCTGGTAACAGGTGGTGTCTTGTGTGACACTGTAACAGGTGGCTGTGTGACACTGGTACAGGTGGTGTCTTGTGTGACACTGGTAACAGGTGGTGTCTTGTGTGACACTGGTAACAGGTGGTGTCTTGTGTGACACTGGTAACAGGTGGTGTCTTGTGTGACACTGGTAACAGGTGGTGTCTTGTGTGACACTGGTAACAGGTGGTGTCTTGTGTGACACTGTGGTGTCAGGTATTTAGTGGTTTAGTCAGAGTTTGTGACGATGGCACGACACAGGTTGAGTCGTGTATTTGATGTGTGTCATAACGCGGTGAAAAGGTTTTATTAGAGATGGGTTCATGATGCAAGGAAGGTGTCTTATGGGCACAGAGAGAAGGGTGTCGTGTGACACAGAAGAGAAGGAGTGTCGGGTGACACCGGGGGCGTGTCATGTGACACAGAGAACGGGTGTCAGGGGACCCCGTGAGAAGGCGTGCCATAAGACAAAGAAGTATCATGACAAGGTGTGGTAGTGTCCTGCGTGACACTAGAAGATGGTAGCGACTTGACACTACACCGAATACTTGATTTTACTTGTGACTTTTATCTTGTACTGTGGTTTTGTGTAAATAGGTTTTTACACAGATTATTAGATTATACGTTTTTATTCAGATTATATGCTTTTATATTAATAATATATATTTAATATAATAAAAATCTGAAATACGATATTTTACTTAGTATCCCAAACAGTCGTTATTACAAATGCTTTATTTGTAATATCGGTAAACGAAGCAAACATCGTAAGTCACAATCAAATTTCTTACGTTATAAATATCGGTTATCGAAAATAACGTAAGATGATAACATCGTAAGTCGGGGTTCCACTGTACTCTGATGTATACATAATATAGTACTATACACACAATTTATAGATATTTTGCAATAAACATTGAAAATAAAAGAGCTAAATGTACAATTTAACCAGTGGATTTTGCAAATAATTTTAAAAGTACATTATACCAAGGGTTTACTGTACTGAATTTAAAGAAACAAGAAAATAGTAAATTGTGCACTGAATGTAAGTGAAGTTTACAAGATTTACTTGTCATTTTGCATGTTCATGAGACAAATTACAGTGGACCCCCGAGTTTCGTAAAAACTTCACTCCTGAAGTCTGCTCAAGTGCCATTACCGAACGAATTTACTCCCTTAAGGAAAAATTTCACGTAGGTTAGTCTATTTCAGACCCCCAAAAATACACTTCCACAAGAACTTACAAAATTATACTTACATAATTGCACGATTTCCGGGGTATTCGTTAACCAAGGGTCCACTGTATTATTAGAATATTCATGGGAAAGCACTAAGCCCATAAGAGACAGAATACCTGCAAACCTGCCAGAGTGCAACAAGCTTCCATATCATATGTTTTAGGCAAAATGACAGAATCTCCCAGGATTGTCACTGTCTACCAACCTAGCACATTAAGTCCTCACTTAATGTCATCAATGGGTTCTTGGAAACTAAGCGGAATGACGTATAACGAAACTAATTTTACCATAGGCTAAGTGATATAAACATCAGGGATGTACAGTGCACCTTTAGCACTCATTGCAACAGGGTTAAATCAAGGAATAAATGTTTGCAAAGCAAAAATTGTAAGGAGCACCTCCTACCACCACACAGTTCAAAAACAAAGGTGCAAACCCCACACAGACAGTGGAGCTGGCTAGGAATTTATTTTTTTTCTTTCATCAATGTTATAACGAAATGATGCTGAACGAAACAATGTTAAGTGAGGACTTACTGTACAGAGCTGTGCCTATACAGCAAAGCCCTCTCACCAGTATTGTAGATACTATGTCAAAAATCTATAAATACTATTTTAAATACATTAATTCTTTATTTTTTTTTATAACTTCCTTGAATAAATTTACCTTTTCAAGGTGTCATGTATCACTTGGTTAGTCCAAAATAAGTGTTGTTTTGCCAAGAAAAAGCTCATGTGAGCTTTGCCATTATTTTTTGTAATAAGAAGAAACCATAAGGTTTCTGTATCTAGCAGTTGTTTTCCTTAAATATAAATGGAAAAGTTGAGAATTTGTTATTACTTGCAAATATACTGAGCCAGGCATATCAAAAGTACTTGCACAATCAGAGGATCATATTCCTTCATTTTAAATGTCCATATAAAGAAACTCATCAATTAGAAAACTTTTCAAATTATATTATTCTCTAGTAAACAACAAAAGATACTCATGCAGTTTTCAAACTATCACATTCATCTTTGTCTCAATTATCTACAAAGAACAAGAAAAAATAACTGAAAACCGAGAGGAAACAAAAGTAATGTTGAAAGGATATTACAAAAAGTAGTTCACGGATAATGGGAATGGGTGCCCTGATGCCAGCAAAAGGCTCTTGATCCTTCCTTTTCCTTGGATTAAAGCTGATTACCTTCCATTAACCAGGTGCTGTATGACTCCAACTTGTTTAGCACTTAGGCATGAAAATAATTCACAAATAGACGGAAAACTCCAGAATGGGATCCAAAAAAGCATGCAAGTAATTCAACCACTAGATGATTAAACAAATTATGTAACAAAATGATCACTGAAGATGGGATACTTCAATCTCCTTTACTGCAGATAGAGAGTCAGAAATAAATAACCATCCTATATATACACATTAGCTGAATACCAAATGACAAACTGAAGAACGGCACAATGCACCAATCAGTGCTCTGATCAGCAACCTCTCTTACACACTAGTACACATTTTACTTTGCAGATATGCACTTCCCATGTTTTCTTCTATCCCCCTCATCATGTATATACAGTAGTATACAGTATGTATACGTATTACTGTATATACAATTGTTACAGGCACTGGTGATTTTTGTTTGTATATCGATCATTTTTTGTGTAGTATATCCTAAATTTGGCTCCATGGGGAAGTGGAACAGAATTCTTCCCCCGTAAGCCATGCGTGTCGTAAGAGGCGACTAAAATGCCGGGAGCAAGGGGCTAGTAACCCCTTCTCCTGTATATATTACTAAATGTAAAAGGAGAAACTTTCGTTTTTCCTTTTGGGCCACCCCGCTTCAGTGGGAAACGGCCGACGTGTTGAAAGAAGAAAGAAAAGGAGAAACTTTCGTTTTTTCTTTTGGGCCACCCTGCTTCGGTGGGAAACGGCCGACGTGTTGAAAGAAGAAGAAAAAAGGAGAAACTTTTGTTTTTCCTTTTGGGCCACCCCGCTTCAGTGGGAAACGGCCGACGTATTGAAAGAAGAAAGATCCTAAATTTGGAAGTTCTGCAAAGCTCCTAGTCCTGTCATGGTCCAGTTTAAGTTTAAAGGACTAGCTTTATAGTATATGTATATTTTTTTTCAATATGGTTGTTTCCTACCAGGGCAGGGTGACCCAAAAAAAGAAAGAAACACTTTCACTATCATTCACACATAATTACTGTCCTTGCAGAGGCACCCAGATATAACAGTTCAGGTGTCATTCCAAACATTCAATATCCCAAACCCCTCCCCTTTAAAGTGCAGGCTTTGTACTTCCCACCTCCAGTATATTTAATATTCTCATTTATTTAATCAAACTTTCTCCCCATGTGATGTTAGAAGGTGAGATTGTTTACATTTTGTGATTTTTATTGTTTTTGTTTACTGTTTCTACCAATGATTTCTAAATTATTATTTTTTTAAATTTTTGGTTCCTGAGGCTTATATTATGTCTTTTATTAATACTGCTAGTGCTCCAAATTTTCCTAACACTATTAATAAATAATTCCTGTCAAACTCTTAATTCATTTGATGCAAGTTCCTTTAATCTGTTCTTAGCAGGTCACATAATGTCTTGTTCCTTTTCATTGGTAAAACCTCTTAACCCATTTTTTTTATATAGATCATCATCTTCTTTCAACAAATCGGCCGTTTCCCACCGAGGCAGGGTGGCCCAAAAAAGAAAAACAAAAGTTTCTCTTTTTAACATTACTAATGTATACAGGAGAAGGGGTTACTAGCCCCTTGCTCCCGGCATTTTAGTAGACTCTTACGACACGCATGGCTTAAGGAGAAAGAATTCTGTTCCACTTCCTCATGGAGATAAGAGGAAATAAGAACAAAAATTAGTAAGAAAATAAAAGAAAACCCAGAGGGGTGTGTATATATATGCTTGTACATGCATGTGTAGTGTGACCTAATACAGTGGTACCTCGGTTAACGATGGTCCCCAAACTCGCCCTTTTATGTAAGTTTATTTTTTAAATGCTTTTGTAAGTGTGTTTTTGGGGGTCTAAAAGGACTAGTCTATTTTACATCATTCCTTATGGGGATAAATTCGTTTGGTAATGGCACTTGAACAGCATTCTGGAACGAAAAAATATCGTTAACCGAGGTACCACTGTATTTATGATTGAGCATGCTTTCTTGATTCTTCTTTTTTCTGACTTGAGCAAATGGCAATTGTAGAAACCAAAATTTTTTGTTTCTCAAATGTGATGATTCTTTTGTATTCTATATTTTGTGACTGTACTGATTGACTTTTCCTCTTCTTTGGTTATTTGACATGCAATTTTTTTTTTTGTCCCTGGGCTTAGGCTTGTCTTAATTCCTGTTCTCTTTACTCCAATCATATCTACACCCAAATCTGTATTTCATTGGTCTTCACCACTTCCTCAACTGTGTATTCAAATACAGTGGAACCTCAGTTTTCGTATGCCCTAGTTTGTATGTAAAACTATAGTTATTCTTTAAAATATGTATTTTTTGTTAATATTTTTGGGTGTCTGGAACGGATTAATTGGATTTACATTATTTCTTATGGGAAATATTAATAAAAAATACATTTTATAGAGAATAACTATAGTTTTACATACAAACTAGGTCATACAAAAACCGAGGTTCCACTGTATCTCAAATAACTTTATTATGATTTTCCCAATTTAGTACATTTGGAGGTCACACATTCCTTTGATGAGTTTCGAGAGTCCTTCTACTCCCAGAGCCCGGCCATGGGCCAGACGATACAAGAAAACATGATCTACTGTTTGTAAAAATTTCAAGTGGTCAAAACTTTTGCCTCTTTAGTAATAATAATTAAATGTGGTGGCACTGAGCTGCAGGAACACTGACCTCTGGCAATATCTTTCAGGTATCCAAATACCTCCTTTTTCTTTTTTTCATATTGGCCATTCCCCACAAAGGTAGGGTGATCCAAAGAAGGAAACACATTCATCATCACTCATTCTTTAACTGTCTTTCCAGAAGCCCACAGATATGACAACTAAATGTCCCTTAAGAGTCTTTGTATAAATTCACTTCTCATGTTCACTTTAAGCACATCCCATGTCTATTTGTAATTCTGTACGTGATATATGCTTGCCATATGTAATCACTGTTATTTGCAAATCATATTAAAGATTCTCATTATGTGGAATTAGTAGATGATGGCCTAGGTGAGCTTAGCAAAGTTGCCATGGGCCTGGAACTCAACTACTGTATTAAGTATGGAGCACCTATAGAATATATATTAGCAAATGCATATTTCTTGAAGCTGCCACCAAATCCAAACAAGAATTAACATTGTTGTATGGAACTAAGTCCCATACATCCAGAATTCCATGATACTATGAAGGAATCTGTAAAATCTTCCTTGTGAATTTCTGTGACTCTCAAGAGATACAATGGAATATCACATATATTCTAAATCCACTTCATACACACTTACAGAATTATGGCAACTGTCTTCTGGATTAATTCTGAAGTTGTCACTTAGTAGTTCCATTATAAGAACTATTCCACAATGTTAACTTTTTTAAACAAGTGTGTGCAATATTTTAATATATTTTTTTTTTAAACAAGTCGGCTGTCTCCCACCGAGGCAGAGTGACCCAAAAAGAAAGAAAATCCCCAAAAAGAAAATACTTTCATCATCATTCAACACTTTCACCACACTCATACATAATCACTGTCTTTGCAGAGGAGCTCAGATACGACAGCTGAGAATTGTCCCTCCCAGCTGTCACTATCCCAGACCCCTCCTTTAAAGTGCAGGCATTGTCCTTCCCACTTCCAGGACTCAAGTCCAACTAAATCAATTAACTGGTTTCCCTGAATCCCTTCACAAAATGTTACCCTGCTCACACTCCAACAGATCGTCACGTCCCAAAAACCATTCGTCTCCATTCCCTCCTATCTAACACGCTCACACATGCTTGCTGGAAGTCCAAGCCCCTCGCCCACAATACCTCCTTTACCCCTTCCCTCCAACCTTTTCTAGGACGACCCCTACCCGCCTTCCTTCCCTACAGATTTATACGCTCTCCAAGTCATTCTACTTTGATCCATTCTCTCTAAATGACCAAACCACCTCAACAACCCCTCTTCAGCCCTCTGACAAATACTTTTAGTAACTCCACACCTTCTCCTAATTTCCACATTCCGAATTTTCTGCATAATATTTACACCACACATTGCCCTTAGATAGGACATCTCCACTGCCTCCAGCTTCCTCCTCGCTGCAGCATTTGCAACCCATGCTTCACACCCATATAAGAGTGTTGGTACCACTATACTTTCGTACATTCCCTTCTTTGCCTCCATGGATAACGTTTTTTGACTCCACAGATACCTCAACGCACCACTCACCTTTTTTCCTTCATCAATTCTATGGTTAACCTCATCCTTCATAACCCCATCCGCTGACACGTCAACTCCCATATATTTGAAAACATTTACTTCTTCCATAATCCCTCTCTCCAATGTGATATCCAATTTTTCTTTATTTAAATCGTTTGATACCCTCATCACCTTACTCTTATCTATGTTCACTTTTAACTTTCTACCTTTACACACTCTCCCAAACTCATCCACTAACCTTTGCAACTTTTCTTTAGAATCTCCCATAAGCACAGTATCATCAGCAAAAAGTAACTGTGTCAACTCCCATTTTGCATTTAATTCTCCATAATTTAATCCCACCCCTCTCCCCAACACCCTAGCATTTATTCAACAACCACGGTGACATTACACATCCCTGTCTAAGACCTACCTTTACCGGGAAGTAATCTCCCTCTCTCCTACACACCCTAACCTGAGCCTCACTATCCTCATAAAAACTCTTTACAGCCTTCAGTAACTTACTACCTATTCCATACACTTGCAACATTTGCCACATTGCTCCCCTATCCACTCTATCATATGCCTTTTCTAAATCCATAAATGCAATAAAAACTTCTCTACCTTTATCTAAATACTGTTCACATATATGCTTCACTGTAAACACTTGATCTACACATCCCCTACCCACTCTAAAGCCTCCTTGCTCCTCTGCAATCCTACTCTCTGTCTTACCTCTTTTTCTTTCAATAATAACCCTGCCATACTCAGTAAACTTACTCCCCTATAATTTTTACACTCTCTTTTATCCCCCTTCCCTTTATATAAAGGAACTATACATGCTCTCTGCCAATCCCTAGGTACCTTCCCCTCTTTCATACATTTATTAAACAAAAATACCAACCACTCCAGCACTATATCCCCCCCTGCTTTTAACATTTCTGTCATGATCCCGTCAATTCGCACCTCCCCCACACTCACATCCTGCTCTTCTTCACTCCTAAATGATGTTGTACCTCCCTGGCCAGTACATGAAATTACCGCCTCCCTTTTTTCATCGACATTTAAAAGTTCCTCAAAATATTCCTGCCATCTACCCAATACCTCCAGCTCCCCATCTACTAACTCCCCTACTCTGTTTTTAACTGACAAATCCATTTGTTCCCTAGGCTTTATTACCTTGTTTATCTCACTCCAAATTTTTTTCTTGTTTTCAGCAAAATTTCTTGACAGAGCCTCTCCCATTCTTTCATCCGCTCTTCTTTTGCACTCTCTCACCACTCTCTTCACCTTTCTTTTACTCTCCATATATTTTAATATAGCATATACAAATTTTTCACGAGACGAGCACATATTAATACACAATTGAAACTGGCAAAAGAACACCATCAAAATTCCAACTCTCGAAGTGTTGTATGCAACACAATGGCACAAAACCCTTGTCTTACATTTACCTTATACACCTTATAATATACCGAAAAAACTAATAAAGAAGCAAAAAATTTAATATACAAACTAAGAAATAGCAAAATCTACTTTAAGCATGCAGTAAGGGTTCGAATATAATGCCAGACTAAAAAGGGGATGAAATATAGTTTGCATACACTGAATACTGAATTGAAAATAAATAAATAAAAATGCATAACTCATAGCATAATGTACTCAATTGATAAACTAAATTCTCTAAATTTAACCCTAAACACAACAGATAACTTAATAAACAGAGTAAATGGATAATAGAAAAAATTAACACACGCAGAAAAGCTTTGTAGATTATGCTACACACACACACACATACTGCACTGAGAATATATATGACTGCCACTGAGGTAAAAAGAAAATATATATATTTTTATCTCAACGGCCATCTCCCACTAAGGCAGGGTGACCCAAAAAAGAAAACACATTCATTCAATCATCATCTTTCCAGAGGGGTGCTGACAGTGCAATCATATTACTCTCCGACTATAACATCCCCATCCCTCCTTCAGAGCATAAGCACTGCCCTTCTCATTTCCAGGACTCAAGTCCTATGAACCAGTTTTCCTGAATCCCTTAATAAAAGTTACCTTGCTCACATTCCAACAGGATGTCCATTAAAAAACCTATCGTCTTCATTCACTTCACACAAACCTACTGGATGCTCAAGGACCTAAAACTCAGAACCTCCTTTACTTTCCTCCCTCCAACTATTCCTGGAACAGCCCTTACCACTAATGCCTTCCATCCCTTATTTATACACTCCTTTCGTCATCCTATTCCTCTCCAACCACTTTACATGTCCAAACCACATCAACAACCCTTCCTGAGCCCTCTGAATTATACTTTATTTCTATGTACTTTAATAGCCATCCTCCATCCACCAAGGTAGGATGGTCCAAAGAAAACACATTCACCATCATTTATTCAACTGTTGTCTTCCCAGAAGTATGCTGACATCACAATTCAATTTACCCTCAAACTGCAACATCGCTACCCTTCCTTCAGCATGCTGGCGCTGTTCTTCCTACCTTCAGGACTCATGTCCATCTGACTGGTTTTCCTTGGATCCCTTCATAAATGCTACCTCGCTCACACTCCAACAGTGTATCCATTAAATACCACTTGTCTCCATTCACTATACAACATGCTCACACAGTACAGAGTGTATGTAGATAAATTCATTCTACTCTGTGGTTACACTGATATGTATGCAATAAGATCACAGTAAACAGGTGATATTACAATATGCAGAACCACCACTGTGAAAATATAGTGAACTTCCACACACTTTCATGATTTCTCACATTATCAAGGAACTGATAATGTGAGAAATCACGAAAGCACTTGGAAGTTTACTATTTTTTCACAGTAGTTGTTCTGCACACTGATGTGTATGTGTGAAATGGCAACGGTAACGATATTATAATGAATAATGAGAACAAGTACTAGAGAGGGGAAAGTCTTACGTTCACACCCATATGGCTTGTTATTTGGGTCATCATCATCCTTTTTGGCATTCTTAGGGGTTTTACAGGGAGTCTTGGGAGCTGATTTCTTCTTGTTACTACGCTGTAAATATTTTGGAAAAGTTTATTATTTCAGAAAGTAAATTACTAAATTAAATTTTAATAGAGTTAAGACTTAATACCATTTTTAATTCCATAACTACAATTAAAAATAAAAGCTTTTAAGGATCAATAATATTTTTAATACAGTACTGTGTATAAAGTATATACGTATGATCTTTTTTCTAATGCAAAGTAAAGACTTATAAAGAGGTTTATTATAAAAGGGGTAATGTAAGAGGCATCATTTTCAATAAGAGATGGCAAGAGATGCACTGGATTTTTCTAATGCATATTATGTATTTATGAGAAGTGTTATGCTTAATGGAATATAGCAGCTGATCCGAGGTAATCATACACGACTCGCATATGCCCTTTTTTTTAGTGGTAATACTGTTGGTTAAGCCTTCATTGTGCCAACACTAAGTATTTTGTATGGTTGTTAATGGTTACCTCTTACTTCTATAATAATTAATGTAAATTACCCTAATGTGTTGCATTATATAGCAGGAGCTTTCTTTTCAATAAATATACAAGATATGCATTGTATTTTTTCAAACGCATGTTAAATATCTATAAAGAATGCTATTATTACAATAGGAGCACTGTAAGGGGTGTCCTTTTTAACAAGTGTACAAGAGACGCATCATACGGTAAAACCTCTCATTAACTGATTTCAGCAATTTTGGCCCAAAAAAAAAATTGGCTGGACAAATGCTGGAAGTACAGTATTCAACAAAATGTTCAAAAGTCTGTAATTCTGGATTTTGTCCATAGCAATCATGTCCTGTTGTCTTCTGAAGTACAGTGGAACCCCGGTTTTCGTCCTTAATCCGTTCCCATAAGAAATAATGTAAATCCAATTACGTAATCAGTTCCAGACACCCAAAAATATTAACAAAAAATAAATTTTATAGAGAATAACTATAGTTTTACATACAGAAAACAATAAGAAATAAATATAAATGACTAATTTTAATGGATAAATGAACATTTAAATCACTATTACATACCTTTATTGAAGACTCTTGTTGGCGTATGGAAGGAGAGGTTATTGTTTGGAAGGGGAATCCCCCTCCATAAAAGCTTCAGGTATCAAAACCCTATCCGGGGTTACTTCCCTTCTTTGTCTTTTACTGGCACTAGGACCAGCTTGAGTCACTGGATCCCTGTCGCACAAAAAATCTGTCCAGAGAGCTCAGTTTCAGGCGTCTCTTTAAGATTTGCCTAAAATGGGACAAGGCATTGTCACTGAACATGTTGCAGACATGGCTTGCAACAGTTTTGTTAGGGTGATAACTCCACAAAACTTTGCACCTCACTTCACTTTGCACAATGTCCTTAATCACTGAAGAAGGCACATTCTCCCCTCTCTCTTCCTCCTCCTCTGAAGCAATATCCTCAGCTGCGTTCTGTTGCTGTTCCAGTTGAAGGTCTTGCAGCTCTTCAATGGTTAGCTCTTCCCTGTGGTTCTCCATCAACTCTTCCACATCCTGGCCACTCACATCCAACCCCATGGACTTCCCCAAAGACAATACATTCCACAATAGGCTGGCACTAGGAACTTTCTTTGGCCCCATGGTGGCTTATTTTGCAGTTGCACTCAAACACAAAAAACAATGGATTATTACGAAATGTTTCGGATGAACGCGCAGAGTAATGCTCACTGAACGAGTGACAGAGGCAGACTGAGTCACGTATGTGTGAGCGGCCGCGTCTGATACGGACGATTTCCGAGCGGAGGTACGAAACCAGAGGTAAAATTTCGCCAAAAAAAGTGGTTGAAATCCGAATTGTACGATATCCGCACTGGACAAAATCCGGGGTTCTACTGTATTGGACTAAGCCCAAAGACACCAATGTTTGTCTGGTAGGGGCCAGAACAGCCTTGTCCAAGACCTGTCCGTTTTCATTGTTCCCAGAGCCGTAGGTCACCTACTCCAGTGTATTGTTCTCACTCAAACACACACTTGTCATTCAGTCTCTAATTTTCCCTGGATTTAGAACATTTAGTGACTATTATATATTAAGTAAAGTGCAATTAACAATGACTTCTAAAGCAAGTGGTGGTGCCAAGAGGAAACATGTGGTTGTTGGTATTAAGAAGAACCTTGAACTATTAAAGAAGGTTGAGTCTGGCATCAGGGATGTAAGGAATGTGGTGTTAAGAAATAGCGTCTGATATCTGCAGAAGCAAGGACAAACTTACAGACTATGCTCTTAAGTTTACTGCAGCTCCTCCGCCTCGGAAAAAAGTTATTCAGAGTCACTACTATCAATTACGGCAGTTTACACCTCATCTCTCCACCATGAAACGGCAAGTCAAATTACTGTAAATTACATACAGTATTATAAAATTATTATATAGTACAGTGCTGTACTGTAATACTGCAGGTTACAATACCTGCGTTCTTTGTGTCCAGTTGTCTTCTGCATCAGCAGACCAAGTTTGCACATTCAGAAAACAACCTGATGATCATGAAAATTAATTTCGTACAGTAATTCAGAACTTTCGGATAAGTGGCAATATTGTACATCCCCTCTCCCATTAGTCTGTTAATGAGAGGATTCACTGTACTAAAGTGTCAGGGAATAAAGGTCAAGCAGTGTTGAATGCTCAAGATGCAACAGAGCACTGGCCTTAGAGTTCGGTTGCTAGAGATGATGTTGATTATTATTATGACAATCAGGGGGAGGTGCTAAATTCAGTATGCAAAATATGTCCATATTATCTTAAGATTCATTTAACTAGATTACAATACAGTACATTACTGTTTCCATTAATATTCTATTTTTTTTTTTTTTTTTTTCAACAAGTCGGCCGTCTCCCACCGAGGCAGGGTGACCCAAAAAGAAAGAAAATCCCCAAAAAGAAAAAACTTTCATCATCATTCAACACTTTCACCACACTCATACATAATCACTGTCTTTGCAGAGGAGCTCAGATACGACAGCTAAGAAAAGTCCCTCCCAGCTGTCACTATCTCAGACCCCTCCTTTAAAGTGCAGGCATTGTACTTCCCATTTCCAGGACTCAAGTCCAACTAAATCAATTAACTTGTTATTCATTTTGCTAATTCCTTTATGTTTAATAAAAGTGCCCAACCATGGTGACATGGGTTCCAAGATGCCTACTGCAACCTTTTACAGCACCCAAATGATGATAAAACATCCAACATTAGTACTGAAAAGTTTTTGTAAAGAAAGTTTTCTTTGTATTAATCACAAAATAAGTAATAAACTATAGGAATACGCAGAGTAGAAGCCAGGCCTACGATGCCTGATCATTCCTACTCTTGAAACCTCCATCACCTCTTGCCTAGTTTGTACTTACCACTTCTTGAACTACCACTGAAGTTTCCTAGGCTCTCTCTCCTAGTATCTCAAACAGCTCATCTTTATCCACTTCATCTAGTCTCCAGAGTACTTTATGTCTATCATTCCTTTCCATTCTCATCATCCTTCTCTCTTCTAGTACTGCAAAGTTGAGATACTAGTAATCTATATCTTTCAAACCATTGGATTTTCTTTGTGTACTTGATTAGATGCTAGTACCACATGCTACTCTAAGATGGCCTAACTGGAGCAGTGTATATCCTAAATGAATCTTAGTTAATATTCCTGAAAGCAATTCTTAGATAAGCTAGTTTTGTGTATGTCATTGAAGTTCTATGATGGTTGATACATACATCTAGTGATATGCATGGTATAATGCTTTCTCACAAAGTTTTTGTCTTGAAACTGTGAACAGCATCCCTCCTTCTAGGTTGCAGGTTGCATTTTGAGTCCACTCTCTCTTCCCCTTGTATTTTCATTACTCTGCATTCATCTTGAATTCAGGTAGCAACCAGAATACTTTTGTAGTCTGTTCAAGTCATCATGAAGTCTCTCCATTCTCTCATCTTCCTCATTATTTCACCTCTTGCATGTAGTTTTCCAAGTTTGTGGTGTTTTGTCTTTGTAATTTCATTTACCACATAATTTTTAAGTTTCCTGTGGTTTCTAAACTTGCTAATCTTTTGTAACTCATTCTATTAGTCTACTATCTCTTTCTACTTATCCTTTCGGCACCTCTTTCTTGGATTGTCACTGCCACTTGTTCTCCCTGTTAAACAAACCATACCACGGGTGGGGTTCGAACCCGCGGTGAGAGTCTCAAAACTCCAGACCGTTGCCCTGTTGGTGGCATTAGAAAATCTTTCTTATCAATTCTTTCATATCAAAAATAATCTTATACAGTACACACGGGTAATCATAGCTCCTATTCCACTTTTATCAGTCAGTGAGGGCTTTTCTAAAGAATTCAGCCTTTCTTTCTAGCCATTCTGAAATTCACCTTAAAATTTCTTCATCTTTTTCACAATTTTTGTTTTTAGGTGCAGACACCATACCACTACTACAAATTTCAAGTTAAGCCTGAAATATGTTGTGAGCAGTTTTTAGCATTTCCCCATTCATACATCTGAAGGCTATTTAAAAATTTGCCAATGAAGTGTACGTACAGTGTATCCCCACAGAACAAACATTTGCAGAATGAACTGCTTTCACTTGTACAATGACCTCCCAAGCCAGGTAAACCAGGAGACCATGCAATGGAATTAATAGCTATGGCTGAATTAAGATTGTTTAACATACCTTTCTAGGCCAAATATTTCTCTACTTTCAATCTGAATATTTTTTGCCTGGAACCATGATCTGTTTTAAAGTTGCCCCATTTGAAATGGCATTTTTTGTTTTCAGAACCAATCTACAAGGCTTGCCTGTACTGTACTCTACTGTTTTGTATGACATCTCTGACTCAATTGCACCATCATCTTCATCTATACAATGATGAACCCAGATCCTCATTTTAAACAGTCTCTCTCTGCCCTACTGAGTCATCCAAGTATCTTTTATACCATGATTATATCCCTTCTGCTCTTCCTTTAGTTATTCTCCATCAGTCAATAGTTTTAGCTCTAGGACTAGTTACATAGTGAAGCCTGGACTTTTAGTTTTATGCTAGTATTACATACAGTGAAGTAGGTCTGACGTGCCATTTGCACGTTTTTATAGTTTCTCTAGCACTAAGACAAGACCTCCCCCCTAAAAATCATTTTAAAAATGGTCCCCAGTTACAATACGACTCTAAAGTCTGTTAAGATATGGAAATATTTAAAAGCATCAAATCAATGCAGTGGAATTCTCAAGCTATAAACAGAAAAAAAAAAACCATGAAGACTATACTATATGGAAAAAGAATCTCAGAGGGACACCTACTAAAATAAAAATAAATCAGATATGCAATAAGATAAAAAGAATACATTCATGAACTACCCCCCCCCCCCCCATTCCCCATCTGGATGGAGATCTAAAATTAATTAGTACAAAAAATTTCAACCAGGTATACAGGATAATCTTATTAATCTTGTTTTAGTACTGTATCCTCATTTTACTTTCCTACTCTTAAATACACTCAGAGAATTGAGTGTCTGTGAGAAGCAATAATTTTTCATAACCTTGCCTGCACAGGGTCAACGTCCCCCGCGGCCCGGTCCACGACCAGACCTCATAACATAATGATAGTTGTTTAGCAACAGCTTCAAACACTGAAATCAAATAAAATCCTCACCACTCATAATAAATACTCTTTCAATAGAGGTAAAAAAACATACTGTACAAGATAACTATTTCCCAATTAGATGCAAGAGTAGATAGTGTATATTTCTTACAAGAAAAAGCCCATAATTATGCACTGCATTTTGGGCAGTCTTATGTTAAGAGCTAATACTAACAATATAGAAATAAAATGTATATTAGATAACGCATATAAATGCAGCACAAGCTAAAATATTAAATTACATAACACTGCACTGTTGATTTTAGTGAAATTTGAGCATTCAGTGAAGGGCTATTAAATTAAATTAATTTTAATAATTAATGATGTAATAATGGTTGGAGAAATGATTAAGTAAAAAAGAAAAAGAACATGGTGAAATTAATAACTTGGATGTAAAAGATTAACGGCAATTTTAGAGGTTAGATTATAAATTGTTACAAGGAAATACATTAAGCACACAGTTATCTTTTCAGCTTTTGTTTAAAATCATTGTTACAAATTTTTAAGTAATCTGGCAGGTTATTCCACATTTTTGGTCCCCTTTATTTGCATGGAGTTTCTAAAGATTCAGGCAAACACAGAGAATATCAAGAGGCCTTTGTTACACATGTGATGCCTGTGCGTTGTGTTACAGATATCCAGGAAGTGTCTTAGGTCAGCATCGTTGTTATAGTGTATTGTTTTGAAGATGTGGCATGAACAGTAATATGAATGGTTTAGGGAACTAAATAAGGACATTAGTTGCCTAAAATTTGAGTTTGTGATGGTTCAGATAACTTTCCTTACTTAGGTGATAACTGGCTTGAGGTAGAACCCCAGATACAAATTCCATAGGTGAGGTATGGATCAACAATAGTAGTAGTAGCTAGATAGAGTTGGAAATATAACAGCTAATTTTGGAGATTTGGATACTTTTTTGAAATTAGCTGGCTATGAGCTGTGTGCTGGTATCTGTTAAGTAAGATTTCATGCAGCTATATGTAAGCCCTTAGAGTCCATAGTGATAAAATTTTGTGAAGATTATCTTGTTCATCCATATCAAAAGACCTAAGCAGATCAGCAAAAAATTGAATAGGTTACTCGCTCCACGTGCTGCATCAACTGTTGGGCATTTATATGACTGCATCATTAGTATTTTTTTGGGTCTTAATCTAAACTGGCAGAGTTGGCACATTATGCCTAGTTAAGTATGGCTGTTTGTATATCACTTTCTCAAATATTTTTGATAGCATTGGCAGGTTAAATATTGAGCAGTAATTGTTAATTAATGTAAGTCTTATCACTACCTTTTTGGATGGGTGTTACCCTGGCTCTTCTGAGACAGTCTGGAAAGGTGTGTTCCTCACATGATTGGTTGAAAAAAAAATGAAATAGGTAGAGATAATACTTGTGTAGCTTTCCTGTAGATAATAGTGGGTATTTCTTCTTTGCTACTTGCTGACTTTTTTATTAATTTTATGACTGATGCTATTTCAGAGATTGTAGTATGAGCCAAGTAGGAGCAACTTGGGTAATTATCAGTCAGACAGCTACCGTGGTGGCAAGACCTCTGGGACGTTCACAATATTAGAGAAGACATTATTAAATCTTATTTGAAGTATCAGTAGTTGAGAGGGAGTGGTCTTCGTTGAACTTACTGGTTATTATCATGTCTTCTAGGTCGTCACTGCAGCTTAAGTTGGAGCGAGGGATTCTATAAATTGCCTCAATTATTATTAGATTATTGGTACTGTTTTTGATGAACTAAGCAAATATACATAGTCAGTATACTCATTGCTGGTGTTGGCAATATTGATATTACTGAATTCATCAACATAAAAAATAGAGGTGCCTCCACCTTCCTTGCATGCTGTACAGTTGTGGATAACTGAATAACCATGTATGGCAGATACACTAGTGAAGTTGTGTTTTTAACAACGTCTCTGATAATATAAAGGAAAATGGGTAATCAGTGATTCGAGCAATGCTATATTATCATGTCTGTTTAGGGGCATTGTACTATAACTGAAGATACTTAAAGAATTGCTATTACTAAGAAGTCTTTCAGCAGTGTTTGCTGTATGGCACTTGCAAGTATGGTCAGTAGGCTGTTCATTGCTATATATGTTCTTTTAAAGAGGTTGAATTCAAAATCAATGTGTGTGTGTGTGTGTGCATAAAAGAAAAGCTATGTAAACCTTTATATAACAGGGGGATATAGGAATGTGACAAGTGTGGATATCAAAATAAAAAAATATAAGAATGCAATAGCTAGATACTGAGATTCTTAAATTATCTGAGCAATAAAAAGAATACTGATCTTGCATTGAGGTTATATAGTGGGAAAATTATAGACAAGTGGTAAATGGTGCAATTAAACACTGAGAGGCATTGATGGCTTCTTGGCAAAGGAGTCTAATACATACATATAAAGATACCATAAAGTCAACACTACATAAATAACTATTCAAAAAAGCAAAACAATTACTTATAAACACAAAAGATAATGCAGCTATTACATCATTATTAAAATATTCATGGGAAGCACTAAACAGTTAATTTTAATAACATTTAATCCAAGGAAGGGGAGGGTAGCTCAAATTCCTTGAAAACAGAGTCCTTCACCAACATCAAGGCACCCTCCTCTTTTAAAGGGTATTACATAATAAAATTCCAGACATACCTGCACGTTATTCTCGGACGTCTTCTTTTTGGTGGTTTTCTTAGGAATTCCACCAGCAGCCTCATTGTGGGCATAAACAAAGGAGTTCACTATAGTGAGAAGGAAAGGTTGGCAAAGATTTTACAATATACCTGAAGATGGTGTGTACTTGACATACGTCCTACAGTAAAGTGAAGAGTACCATCAACCTCTGCTCTAAAGCAACACCCAGCCTCCTCCATACAAGTATTAATGTGTATGTGTATTTATGGCATGTCACTAAATAAAAGTCGTGGTGTAAAATCTCAAGTGCCTTTGGGAGTATAGCAAGGAGTGCATGACATAATAATTGTTTTTTAACACACTGGTCGTCTCCCACCGAGGTAGGGTGACCCAAAAGAAGAAACACTTTTACCATCATTCACTCTATTACTGTCTTGCCAGAGGCATGCCTATAGTATTACAGTTCTGATGTCCTGCCAAACTGCAAATTTCCCCACCCTTCCTTCAGTGCAGGCACTGTACTTCCCACCTCAGCTAACCAGTTTTCCCCGAATACCAAAATGTTACCTTGCTCACACTCCAACAGCTTGTCAAGTACCAAGAACCATTTGCTTCCATTTCTATCTAATACCAAATTGCAATATGTGCTCGTGAATAACAATTTAATGGAGGAAACAATTCCTAATAATCCTGAGCTTGATAATCTAAGCGCATACAGTAACTGATTTCTTAACATCTTGCTAGCATTCATTGAGCAACAAGGCCCTAAACGAGGCAGTGTTTATAGAGTAAATTCAACGTCTGAGTTTTATTAAATATGCCTTAGAAACACAGCTAATGCATGCAAGGAATCAATTATTTTTCAATCTTTTTTTTTTCTAGTTTTTGTTTACAAACATAGTATTAAGACATTTTAATATAGTATTAAGGATCATGAGGTTACCCTTAACTATCAGTAATGCTACATATACCCCAAGAACTTCCCAGCCAGGAAGCTCACACACTTAAGACCGTATACTAAACACTTATTTTTTTCTTATACTCTTAAGTGATATTAAGAAGTGAAGATGCTGTCATAATTTTATAAGGCAATTTATACCCCCATAATAAGGCTTATATTCATGTTGTAGGAAATCCAATGAGAATGAAACATAATACTACACTACTGTAGGTTTTACAGAAGCATACTGCATAGGAGGTAGAAAAAGGCTATTTCTTCTCAAAATATTCACTGTAGTGAATAATTACCGTTAGTTTTGGGAAAATTTAATTGCTATCATGTTGTTCATTTAGAGATAAAATTAGGATGAGGGCAATTCAATTTTCACTGAAATACAGTATTGATAATTAAGCAAGGTGATAAATATTTTAAGAAAAAAGTGAAAAATTCCCACCTCCTATGAAGACTATACTACGTGTGCAAAAAAAACCCACTGATTGTGATTCCATGCAAGAATTTAACAATGGACGCACGAAATACACATGAGGATGAAGAGACGCCTTAAGGAAATAAGGCATACATGCAGCTCAATTCAATACCTGACTAAACTGAAAAAGAAAAACACTGTACAGTACATCAAAAACAAGCGAAAATAAAACAAGACTACCGGTGGAAACTGGGAGTCGGAAAAAGATAAATGCAGTTGAAAACAGTTATCACATGCACGCTAATTCCAGATGCTTGGATATTGTTTCTGTTCTTCTCATTGGGGATTTATAGAGCCTGTGAGTGCTTTTGGTTAAGCCCTGCTTCCCGGTGTATCAGGAAGAAGTTTTACTCAAAGATGGATGATGAAAGGAAAGGGAATGGTTCCTTTTGCAAACAGAAATAGGAACAAAAAAATTCCCAAATGGGTCAAGTGGACCCCTTTGCCTCAGTCCTGGCAGAGTGGGACACTTACACCTTCACCTGGGTTCAATAACCAGCTTACAAAACAGTGAAATATTCACAGAACAGAAAAATGGAGCTGCTGAATGGTGCACCAGCCTTTAATGTGCCTAACAGGCAGGACAAGATAAAGGAAAAAATACCCAAGAGACTGGGAAAAGTCTGTCACTGATACACAGATGAGAGTAAGACATATGCACTCTACCAAAACTGGCAAAAAAGTCTGTTTCTGCTGCCAGGATTAATATCAGAAATTGGTTTCTGAAGATTTTGTACTTTGTACATTTTCTGTAATTTTTCATATTATAACTGCTGACACCACACTACACCAGAGTGTAACCATCTTGCCTTTAAAGTTAACAGAGGCTGACTGCAAATGCTCATCAGTCATTTTTGGCTGGGAAAATATTTGCATGGGGAAGTGGAACAGAATTCTTCCTCCGTAAGCCATGTGTGTCGTAAGAGGCGACTAAAATGCCGGGAGCAGGGGGCTAGTAACCCCCTTCTCCTGTATATATTACTAAATGTAAAGGAGAAACTTTCGTTTTTCCTTTTGGGCCACCCCGCTTCGGTGGGAAATGGCCGACGTGTTGAAAGAAGAAAGATCTTAAGTCAATGTGTACACTTCAGATATTCTACTCATCAATAAAGTATTACACTAGGTATATATCCTGGTAAAGCATTTAATAATGCAGGAGAAAACAATGACACCTTTTGTCTAGTGTTTCCGTCAATTTGCAAGTCTAATGATGATATTCAAATAATCGTAGTATTACACCTGGTGTACATGCTGATTGTTGGCAAGACATCTGGTAATGCTCGAGGAAATCAAATTGTGTTGAGCCGGATAGACATTGCAATTCTTGCATCAGGTGCATTATTATTACATATTATTATATTTAGGGGGAAGCATCACAAACATTGTGGTTATACAGTGCCTAGGTAATGGGAGGCAACATGGTTTAATCAAAGGAGGGAGATCAAGAGCCCCTCACCAGCATCAAGTATCCTTCCTTGAGGGGTACACCAAGTGTTGCTCATCATTCAGTAGTCTTGTGAATAGTGTGCTGTAATTACACATTTCAAACAGATGCTACTACCCCACATTACTTGTATAATGTTTAAGTGTATTCACTGTACTTGCAAGAAAATACCAAACACTTATTGTTAAGTACCATACGTATTTTGTTGTTCACCCTACAAGTTTTTTGTTGTTCTATGCCAGACAGCAAGCTCTTCCCAATTGCCTCTAGCCCTGATCAAGCCAGATTAGCAGAGTTAGGACTATAATGTAATATTAAATTAATACAGTGTATTAATATAATACATTTATGGAAACAGGTGAAATGCAAGAAAGAAAGAAGACAAGCTTTCTATGAATGATAAGCAATAGCATGATACTAATTATAACAGATAACATTAGTGGGTAACAATACACTGCATACTATTGTATTAAAAATAAAAATAGAGCAATAAAAAGTATTTAAATATAGTACATAAAATAGTCCAGTATAATATAAAACTTGAAAATGAGATAACTATGTACAGTATATATGTTCGTGATATAATTTTTTTTTTTAAAACACTAGCTGCCTCCCACAAGACAGGGTGACAAAAAAAAACCCACCATCATTCAATCACTGTCTTGCGAGAATCATGCAGACATCACAGTTCAGATGGCCCTCCAAACAGCAACATTCCCACCCTTTGTTTTGAGAACAGGCACTACACTTCCCATCGTCAATGCTCAAGTCCAGCTAACCAGTTTCTCTGAATCTCCTCATAAATGTTACCTTGCTTATACTCCAGCAGCATGTCAAGTCATGAAACTCTTTTCTCCACTCATTCCTATCTAATGTGCTCATACAAGATTGTTGGATATTTAACCTCCTAGCACTCAAAACCTCCTTTACCCCCTCCCTACAATCCTCCCTGGGATGACCCCTACACCCTTTCCTTCCATCCCAGCTTTATGTACCCTCCTAGTCATCATATTTTGCTCCATTTTCTCTAAATGCCAAAACCACTTGAACTACCATTCCTCAGCCCTCTAAATTATATATACTTCTATTAACCCCACAACTTTTTCTAATCTCTTCTAACATTAACTTTAATTTATTCCAGAAATAAGTGGAAGATTGCAGAGCTGCTTCAGGTGTGATGAGAATTCAATATATTTTTATATTATTAGTCAACAATTATTGGTGAACAATTTGTAAAGGCTTAACATACTGAAGAATAAAGTCACATTATTATAGATGGAAAAATTCACAGCTAACCCACAATTTGGAGGAAAGGGTTTTGGTCCATCCTGGACTATTATCAAGTAATGAGTGGATTTAATAATTGTCTTGGAAGGACCAAAAATGCTGTCTAAAGTTGACTCTCCAAACTGTGGGCAAACTGTGATTTAAAGTACCATATATTGTTTTGTGACAAGCTATCAGAGGCATCCTCAATGTCAATTCCACATGCTTTTAAGATTGTTGAGTTTTTTATCGCAGCAGCCATTCTCCACTAAGTTAGGATGACCCAAAGAAGGAGACACACTCACCATTGTTCATTCAACAGCTGCCTTGCCAGAAGTTGTGTGGACATCACAATTCAAT
Organism: Cherax destructor; assembly: GCA_009830355.1. Lineage (NCBI taxonomy): Eukaryota > Metazoa > Arthropoda > Malacostraca > Decapoda > Parastacidae > Cherax > Cherax destructor. The sequence goes on from WNWK01000499.1 coordinate 438,119, forward strand.
GACCCAACAAACTGCAACATTCCCACCCATCCTTCAAAGTGCAGGCACTATACTTTCCACCTCCAGAACTCAAGCCAGGTTAACTTGTTTCCCTGAATCATTTCATAGACATTACCTTACTTACATTAGAATGTCAAATCTTGTGAACCACTTGTCTTCACTCATTTCAACTTAACAAGCTCACACATGCCTGTTGAATGCTAAAGTCCTAATCTTGCAAAACCTCCTACATGGAATGTCCCCTATACTTCTGTTTACCTACTCCAAATTTATACAGCCTCTTGATAATCTTTTCTTGCTCTTTCCTTTCTAAATGAAGAACAATCTCAACAACCTCCCTTCTGCTCCCTGAATTATACCTTCCACACTACCACATAATTTCTTCATCCCTTATTCTCTGCATAACATTCTCACCACATTCACCTCAAACACGATATTGACACTGCCTCCAACCTCAGCTGTCTCGCTGCACCACAACAATACTTAACTTAGGGAGGAATTTAGCAGAATAGTTTCATTAGTTCATGGATGAGTTTAGAAAGAGTGTAGAAGAAAAATGTTTAAAATGCTATAGAAAAAGAGGACGATAATGAGAGTTAAAAGTAAGGCAATGAAATATTGGGTATTAGATCAGAGAAAGATATGGAGAATGGAATAAGTGAATATATAGAGATTTAGAAGAGAATGTGTTACCAGTTGGGGCTACGAAATATATCAATTGGAAGAACAGTTGAGGGAAAGGAGTATTAAGAGAAGAGTCCGTCAATGGATGCAAAATGGAAGTAGGTATTAAAGTATAGTATAGGTGAGACATGCTTATTAAATATTGTAGCAAGGAGTTTGGTGACTGGCAGTGGAGATGCCATATCCAAAATCATTGTGAAATAACAATACAGACTGAGGCATGGTCTTTCAATATGGCAGTGAGAAGTCTGCTGACACTGAAGATGCTGTATCTGAGACCAATGTGTGAGAACATATAGGCTGAGAAATGGTCTTTGAATGTTGGAGAGAGATAGAAAGCTGGTGGCAGTGCAGATGCCATATCCAAGACCATTGTGTAAGGAAAACATTAGAGGCCGAGGCATGGTTTTTAAATACTGTGGAGAGGGAGCTGATAATAGTGCAGATGTCGTGTTTGAGATCATGTGAGGAGAATATTAAATTAGCTAAAATCTCATTGGAAGATGAAATTAAAAAGCTCAATTAAATTAGAGCTGAGAAAGAATTCTATTTTCAGTGAATTTATTTGAAGTGAAAGCACCCATGAAATGTAAAATCTACCAGCTAATCAGAGAACATTAAACTATAAACAAGTCAAATGAAAACAACCTGGAAAAATACCAAGGTACAGTATGTACTAAACTTAACTTTAATGAAAAAGTTAAAATATCTGAAAAATACTTAAAACTAAAAACTAAAAAAAAAAAAAAAAAAAAAAAAAAATCCCCAAAATTTAAGTTCTTTACTTAAAATTAAATATTTAGATTTTGGACAATACAACGAGGCAAACATAAAAAAATGAAATACCCTTGTAACTCTGATTATAGTCCACCATTGAGTTTTTGTTACAGAGGGCAAAATTTATAATAAAACAAATACAAATTTATCTTTAAGCCTCATTTAACTTATTCATAATTTTTTTTGCAAAATTTAACAAGAAAAATATTTTGTTTCCCACTGTTGTTATCATGACAACAAAAAGTACAGTACTACATAACTTTACTACAGTGCAGTCTTTAACAAGATGGTATTTATCACATGCATTACATAGCAAAAACCTTACTACAGTACAGTATTACTATTGTTTTCAATAACATATTAGTATCCATCTGTTTGCAAATGTGAGTGAGTTAAAAATCTAAGAAGCTTAACTACTTAGATAAGGAAGGAGAATGCAAACAATCAGATGCATACCTTAGGTTTTCTTCCTACTGGAGCCTTCTTTCGTTTGCTGCCCTTGCGATTGTACGTTTCATCATCAAAATCCTCCTCAGACTCAAATTCATCTTCTAACTCTTCTTCAAAAGGAGGTTCCTCGTAGAAAGTTGCCCACTGCTCTGGCTAGATGATCAAAACATCATCATTTTATTAAATATCAAAGCAATATCTTTGAAGAAGATTGATAATGGAATGAGGAATTTCAGTTTGATGATATAGCATGGAAAGCATTGTAAATTAGGCTCTCAAGTTTCAATTCTCGTTTTTCAACAATGGACGCCAATTAGGTAAATAGTAATGTAATGACTTTTTAGTATTACGTCATTACTTATAGCTCAAAATGGAAATACACAGAAAACAAGACGGGATTTATTGAGTCAAAGAAATGTTACTAGTTTACGCTTGCTCCTAAAGAATTCACATAGTATATCAGTCAATTTAACATTGAGTTTTTTTTCTTTTTGTCAAGTGCTGGCACTGTCTACATCTTAATATAAACAGAAATATGGATCTTAAACCTTTATGGAAAGTATGGACAAGGCAATGCCAATACGTAGGACTGAACATCTTAACCCTTTGACTGTCGCAACCCTCAATCCTGAGTGCTCTCCTGTTGTCGCAAAATTTAAAAAAAATAAATAAAATATTTTTACTTATGAAATGAGAGAATCGTTACCCGATGGTAAAGACACCAAAAGTTTGAAATTTGATTGAAAACTCATGGAATTACGCTCTCGCGAAGTTAGTGATCTCAGCAATATATACGCATCGGCAATTTCGCCGACTTTGAGCCCTATTTTCGATAAATTCCATTGTTCCAGTTGACCAAACTCATAGATATTTCTTTAGAACTCCATTTGTTCTATCGATTGAGTACAAGAAACCACCAATTTATCGATTTCAACTACCCAATAAAGTGATCAGAAATTGGCAATTTGGCCAATTTCATGCAAAATAAAAAAGTTGTCAATTTCAAAATAGGGTCCAGAATAAACAAATGCAGACATTCCTGGCACTAAGATAAGATGTTATCTGTTCATTAGTCACGTCTTTAGGCCCCTCTTATATTACTTTTGCTTTCTATTTTGATTTTTTATTCACATAAAAAATAGAAGATTTACCGTTATGCAGACTATTGCATTATTGTAAAAATGGTATAAATAATATCAGTGCACTTGTGAAAGAATATTAGACTCGCCAATTGATGTGTATTGGACGCGTGGCGTGATTTGTTTACTCTTGAACATTTGCAAAAATCGAACATTTCTCCTACTTTGAGCTCAATTTCAAGGTCGTTTTCATCATAAATCTATTCAAAATTATCTATATTTCTGTAGTATGTTGTTCATTCTATCAAATGAGACCAAGAAAAAGAAAATACAACCATAAATACTATACGAAAATACACCTCAAAGTCGGCGTTTTAATTAAAAAAAATGGTCGGAGTTTTTTTTCTCTCATTATGTACTGCGTGCTGCAGGATTTTTTTTATACTGCGCACACTGACCACACAGACCCATTCTCTCATATGTGGGCCTACCAGCTTTCTCCCGTTTGATTTAAAGCCGCTAGAATTTAGGCGTATTGATACGTCCGAAACAGTGGCTCGTAAGACGTATATATACGACCGAAACAGTCAAAGGGTTAACCAGGCATTTTTTGTTTCACCTAGGTTCAAATACTGATTCTGCCCTTACTTCTGGCAACACCTTGTATGTATTGCAGTGTTTTAAGAGATTCCTTTTAAGAACAGATTGTGCATCCTGTCTGCTGACCTTTGCTCAAAATTACCTTTAAGAAGTCTTCTTGTATGAATAACATACATTTTTCACACACTACAGTGAAACTTGTTAGATCTGACCTTCAAATGGCCAAGTTTGACAGATATATAACCATCTTTAGCTTGGCTAAAACTGATTCAGGGGCAGAAGGGTGGCCATGAGCAGATTATGTGAAAATCATTGGGTTTTTGAGACGATAAATGCATTTTTTTTTTTTACATCAGCCGTGTTCTACCAAGGAAGGATGACCCAAAGAAGGAAACATTCCCCATCATTAATTCAATAGCTGTCTTGCTAAAATTGTACAGATCTCATGATTTAAATAACCACAACATCCCTACCTTCTCAATAGGAAATTGAAACAGAATTCTTCCTCTAAGTCATGCGTGTCATAAGAGGCAACTAAAATGCTGAGAGCAAGGGGCTAATAACCCCTTCTCCTGTACAAATTACTAAATTTAAAGAGAAACTTTTGTTTTTCTTTTTAGGTCACCCTGCCTCGATGGGATATGGCTGGGTTGATGGAAAAAAAAATCCCTACCTGTAATATTTTCCTGTGTACCTATGTAATACTGTACTAATCCATAAAAAAACACTAAACTTGGTGGATCATTAAGAACTATTTTCCTGTACCTAATGCACAGTATCAGTCTTTATACAACTCACTAAACCACATGTTAATGTAAGTAAATATGAAAAGTTATTATGTATAGCACAGTGGACCCCCAACTACAGCCGGTCTGAGTATCGGCCGACTCGAGTTTCGGTTGCTTTTTTCGTCCCAATTTTTCCTTGACTATCGGCCGTTTCCCTGAGTTTCAGTCTGAGTACCAGACCTGTCTGCCTCCCCGCACAGGCGTCGTGAGCCAGTCTAGCTTTGTTTACCATTGAGTGAACATTACCCAGTGCGCTCATTCAAACATTTCACAATAATTTTATTGTTTATTTATTGTCACTGTGAAATATAAGTCACCATGGGTCCAAAGAAGCTTCCTAGTGGCACCCATGTGGTAAAGAAAGTGTTCCTCACTTTCTTTACCAGGACTGTGGACAGTTATTTTGTGAGACAGGGGTCCAGTGACTCTCAAGCTGGTCCTAGTGGCATTAAAAGACCAAGAAGGGAAGTAACCCCAGATAGGGCTTTGATACCTGAAGTCCTTATGGAGGGGGATTCCCCTTCCAAACACTAAGCCCTCCCTCACTCCTCCTTCCTATCTTCCAGATGCCAGCAAGTCTCTGGATCTAACAAGTTTTACTGTACGCAATTCTTTGCTTAACAAGTTGTAATTTGTATTATTATTATACGTATTATGCACTCAGTTTGGTTTATCCCTGGCTAGTAACACTTTTTAAAAATAATAATTAATAGATGTCAACATCACAAAAATATTATTTATAATACTAATTTATGACAAAAAACAGCCATGCATTTATAAAATGGTCTTAAAATACCTTGCTTTTATGGTTTCTTTTATTTGTCCTGCACTGTTACAACAAATATCATAAGCAGTCTTACCAATATCACTTTTTCTGGTTGAAGAACAGGTTCTTCAACAACAGCAGCAACAATTGCAGCAGGATTTTCCACTGTTGTAATTGTATGCTCATCTGGGTCTGCTTTAGCTGCCTGAAAATTTGAGGAAAAATTGGTGGTACACGATTGTTATGTAAAGCTATTGGTATCAAAGATTAAGGAATATGCTGACATACAAAGGTAAATTCCTATAATCAGATCATTAATAAACACCAGAAACAATATGGCACCCTAACACTGATCCTTATGGAACTCCACTAGCCACTAACTGTTTACCACTGTTCCATAGTTTCTATTTAACATTAGCATTGTGCTGATAGCTATATTCTCTAGAAATCAGTATGATCAGCCTCACAAATGCTGACTTTTAAAGTTAACTCTATTATTATCATGCATGAAATTGCAGAGTGAAAAACTAAAATTACACATTGATCTATGTAAATATGATCTATACAATAAAGTTCTCCACAAATATCTATAAAGTGCACTCTACCTCACTCCATGTACTTTATATAATTATCTACCCTACATTCATTATTTTCAAAAAAGTTCCATAAACAGCACAAGGAAAATGCAAAACACTATATAAAAAAATTTCTCTGCATATAAAAATTGCTCCCTGAAGTGATGGATGCCTGTACATTATGTACAATTATTTTTTTACATCATTTACAGGCTATGTGCCATTATCCTATCTATCATCCTGTAATGTTTAGTCATTTTTATTATTTTACACAAGATTCTGCATCACTTGAAAACACATTCATATAGTTTACCAATCCTTTCTGATAAGTCTTTCATATAAATTAAAAACAAAGGTGTCGTGTCAGTATCATATATACACTTGTGTAGTGTATCAGCATTCATCCCACTTATACAGCTGGTCCCTTTGCGTGTGACGTCACGATACCCGCTGACGTCAGAGGCTCAGCGCATGTGCATAGCCTCACATAGGCGTACCCCCTCAGAAGCAACAGACCTACGGCTGGACAGACGTGGCTGGGCCCTCTCCTTCATAGACCGTAAATATACCGTAACCATCCTACAAGGAATGTCTATGTCTACCTAAATATCTCTCTCAAGACCCACACGACAAAGGGGCAAGTAAAGATCCTTGTGGCACCCCACTGGTAACATTTCCCCTAGAGGAAATTTCTCCTCTTACCACTGCTTGCATTTTCCTTTCAAAGTTTCTTATCCAGTTTAATAGTTATATTTCTATGTTTTGAAATTTCTAGATTTAGTTTCTCATGGGAAACTATCAAAAACCTTCCAAAAATCTAGATAAATATGATCTGCCTATTTATTTTTCCTCAAATAATTTTGCTGACTGTCATAATACCTTAATAGATTTGATATACTGTGTAAGAATTTCCAGACCGAAAGCTTGATTGTTTACCTGTCAGTAGGTAATGTCGTTTCCCAATATTTTTTTACAAAAACACTTTTCAGCAAACCGACTTGTAGTTAAAAGGGTCTTCCCTGGTTTAAAACACACTATTGGCACAATGTGTGTATATAAATGTGGTATATAAATTTACCCAAACATAGTGAAATCCTAAAAAAATCTAAATTGGATAGCTCAGTTCTTTATAAGATTCTTTAAAAACCCATTTTTTTATGTTGTCTGTTTCTATTTTATTTAATATCCAGTGTAGCAAATTTCCAAAACAGTTACCATGTGTTACAATGTCAATTACAATAGGACATATTTTGAATATACTGTACACTGCTTTCCTAATAAAAAAAGTGAAGCTACAGACCTTCACAGCCCATATAAATTCAGTCAAACACCTAAATTATTGAAAACACCTAAGTTCCTTGAACTGTAATACATGGAGGATCAACAAGAAAAATACATAATAATTTACCCCTTGAAAAATTCTTGAGGAATTGATCCCAAATTTGAACACCAAAATTACTCCCTGCAAGAGCAAGAAGCTCTGCAGATGAAGCAAAATTTTTCTAACGAAAAGCAGGAGTGAAACGAGTACACAGAAAATTCAATGGGTGCAGAGGGACGAAGACTCTTCAACATCTTCCCTTCATACTTAAGAGGAATTACCAATTGACCCTTAGCTGTACTTCAAGAGGAAACTGAATAAGTACACCTAGTTAGCTCCTGATCAGACAGGCTGTGGTGCCTATGGTGGGCTGCTTGCAGCTAGCACCAAAAGTCTAGTTGATCAGGCCATTAACCAGGAGGCCTAGTCTGGGACCAGACCAAGGGAAGGTAACACCATGAATTGTCTTCAGGTAACCTTCAGTTAACAGTAAAAAAAAAAAAAAAAAAAGGTAAAAATCTTAAAGGGTACTTAACTCTGTTACCTAAATAGGTTGACCACACTGATGTGAAATCACTTACTTGCATAAGAGAACCTAAGTAAGATCGTCTTTGTGTTTTCCATCTTCGTGCAGGATATGTGTAGACCTGTCCTTGGAGTATTCCTGGCATCCGATGCTTGTCACTAACAAAGAGGTGGCAGTGCCGCTGTGCCACACCTGACATGGTTAAAATAATTCAATGTTATAACTTATTTAAAATTGCAATCTAGCAGTCAGGAAAATCCTCAAACTGTAAAATATTTGTTTTAAAAAAAAAAAATTTGAGCTAATTTATAGTACTGTGACAGGGCTTGAAACAGAAAAATTTAGAACACAGAATGCGAGTCTTAAAAATTATTCTGAGGCAACGTCACCTTAAAACAATAAGGAGCTGGCTCTTCACTAGCAGCCAAGAATAAAAGCAACAGGGACGGTCCTGTTCATTCCAACCAAAGGTACCCAGTAACATTGCTTTCTGCCTCAAAGCAGAGAACACTTGAGTTAATTTGTAGACTAACCCCAATTGGATAATTTATTGTTTTACATATTATACATTTAATATAATGAACAATAGCTCAATTTGAAGCCTCTTGTACTGTCTCTTCTCTGTGTTGACTAAAAATCTTTATGCCTATTTACCAGTTACGTTGGTAAAAAAGAAACAAATAAAAATTCCTGAAGGTTTAGTAAATAATATTTTTTGGTTCTCAGTATTTCAGTAAGTGACATTTCTTAAAAATGTTGTGCCCTGTTAAACTGTAGTTTTATTATGGTATTAATGAAATTAACATACCTGTTTGTCCATCAATATAAGGTTGTCGATATATCCTGTCTTTGCGGATCCTTACATTATATCTTGCAGAATTTTGCATGAGTTCCTTGTATCCAGTGTCATTTACAAAACTGAAAGATAAATTAAAACAAAATTAGGTAAATGAAAAACAAAGTATATTTCAAAAATAGAAAACAAAAAAAGACACATGATTGTCATGAGACTGTCTGCTTAATTTCCACTGTGGTTCTTTAATCCTCTTCCTCAGGATGTGACCCATATGTCTGCTAACACCCAGATATCTACTTACCACTAAGTGAACAGGGACAATAGGTGTAAGGAAACTTTTTAGATCCTGGTTCCTCAGTTACCTTTGAAGCTGAGGCCAATTAAGCCATGAGCACCCCAGGTTCAAATTGACTTGAACCCTCCTCTGAAGGCTCTTGCTTCCTTTTGAGCTGTAGAGCCTTGAATCAGGAGCTCTTCACTAATGTCAAGACACTAATGTTGAAAGTTTAAATTCAGAAAATTCTCATGTGTATCATATTACCAATATTTACACGACTTTTGACTGACTGACTTGTTTACGTTTCCTTGGAAAGGCTATACTATTTGAGCATAACATGATTGTAACGTCATGTATATTCTAGTATTACTTCTAGTTTAAGCCTGCAAAAAATGCTTTGTGTAATTTACTTACTTATGGGTTTATCTATGGAGGAACAATGATTATTTTTATGATAATTATTACATTTAAGAGCTGAACCCGTTAATTACACAGAACCTGAGGGACTGGGAGGCAGTCAGGTTTGATCCAAGAAAGGAGACATGTCTTAATTCCTTGCATCAAGAGCCCCTCACTGTCTTGAGAGGTAAGTAGGTTAGTTTATTGAGTCACAAGTACACACAAGAACAATTATTATATATACTGTAAATTACCTAGGACAACCCAAAAAAAAGTCATTGACTTATTTCCATTGAGATCCAACTGACTCCTCTTGATTCATTAAGACCGCAAGTAACCTTTTGATCACCAGACAACACTAACTCATAAACTAGGGATTAAAATAATCTCACAGCATATATACGATGAGAGATATACATATCTCTTTCTATATATCCTGTCCAGAGGGGGTTAAATACCTCAGGAAAAGTCTGGAGTTAAAAAAAAAAAATCCCATTGCGGTACTGGAGTAGTCTCGTGTACTCTCGAAATATTCAAGCTTGCTGACGAATCCGACTCACCTTAATATCTTCTCTAGTGCCGAGTTCTCGACTGTTGCCAGCGCCATCATCAGCGCAATCTTCCAGTGACTAGTTAAAGTAATAGTGAGTAAATAAGGGAGTAAATAAGAGTCACATCATCTTTTGTTTACGCTGCAGCCGCTGACGCTCTCTCGCGTTCATCACTCACCTAAATCTTCACCTCATCACCCACATTTACACTTATTTGTCACATATAACACCAAAATCATTATTTAAAAAATAAATTAATGAATATTTCCGTGTTAGGTTATGATATTGCGTGTATATGAGGTACAAATTAAAAAAAAAATCGGAAGTCTCGTTGCTCCACGCTGTTTTAAGTTATTTTTTAAATCTTCTGGTTTATTAAACCTATTAGGTTATCTGATGTTTTTTTAATGTATATTTGAGGAAGGAAAGCGTTTATATGGCTGTTTTCAAGTTCCACTTGCCCGAAATGCTTTCCCTAACCACAGAGGCTTTTTCAAATATTATTAAAAATGATTCCCAACCAATTTTGCAACAATTATGTCCTATTTGGAAGATAAATTGTTTGTGAGGACTCTAATAAAAATAAATCCTATAGTTCAACTTTCGTAGGTTATCCTACGTTAATTTCTACTAAACTTAAAAGATAAAGCCATTGCAAAAAAAAAAAAAATCCTTGTACGAACCCACAATAAAAACATAAATAAGCAACTATTACTTCTTTATTTATTCACTGACCACTAAGTTATTTACCCCCAACAGAAATAAAACACATTGGCAGTAAGTAAGAAAATAAGTTTATTCAGGTATACACAAATACAGTTATATACATGTACGCTAATTATCATACATGTATACTAATTAAGCATATATGTAAGCTAATTAGCATACATGCACACTAATTATCATACATGTTCTGTAATTATCCCACATGTGCGATAATTTTGTTTGGGACAATATACGATAACTTCAACAATTATCGTACATCTTATGCGACAATTTCGGGTTTCAGATCCTGAAAATAAAATATTTTTTATAATATTTCTTTTTTACAATAATTAACATCTAGTTGCATGTCAACAGAGTTAATATTAGTTAATGGAATTGTTAAATTATTGATAATTTCACATAAAGTTGCTACTAAATACATCTTTGTTAATTTGTTGTACACATGGTCCAAATAATTCCTCTATTCTATAGTGAAATTACTTTATTCGTAGTTTACATGTAGTCTACATTATGCAATAATCGCGAACGAGCGATAAATAACTACAGGGGGAGTTGAATGATAGCTCTAGGCCATTCATGTTTCAATCAACACATTATCAAGAGCTTGCAATGATGCAGAAATGAATAGGAAGTCCAGGTAGATTAGTCCAGGGAAAAAATATCCCTGAACTAATCTGCCTGGACTTCCTACTCTTTTCTGCAACATTGCAAGCGCCTGATGACGTGTTGATTGCAATACGAAAGGCCTAAATCTATCATTCAACTCTGTGGTTATTTTACATGTAATAAAACATTGTTAACCACAAAATAAAGTCACTAGTATGCAATGCATTTAGGGCAAACTGATCCTAATGCTTAAAGACTTCATGGAAACTAGACATAGGCTATTTAAGTAGTATTTTTATATAGTTAACTAGGATCATATGTACAATAAGAAAGGTGAACAAATGGTAGTTTTAAAAGTATAACTTATTATTTTGAACTGATTCAATGATCTTCAGTTTTAAGAACATAAGAAAGAAGGAGCACCGCAGCGGGTCTACTGGCCCATGCTAGTCAGGTCTAACTCACAGTAGAAATACAATGGGTCAAGGTGTGTAATCAATTTTCCGTGGGAGTTGGGGGAAGAACAGGGACAGAATTGATGTATATTAGTAAATTTATTTAGGTACAGGTACATATAAGTACAATTACCATACCCCCAATGGAAATACAAGGACTCCAATGGAAATACAAGGACCCCAATGGAAATACAAGGACTCCAATGGAAATACAAGGACCCCAATGGAAATACGAGGACCCTAGTGGAAATACGAGGACCCCAATGGAAATACGAGGACCCTAATGGAAATACAAGAACCCCAATAAAAATACAAGGACCCCAATGGAAATACAATGACCCCAGTGGAAATAAGTCACTTTGATTTTTTGGGTTATTCTAGGTAATTTATTAAGTTTATTTAGGTACATGTACACATAAAATAGTTATATAAATTATCATACATAGCAGCATATGGGTAGATACCTAGGATTACTCCCCAAAAAAGTTAGACGAAATGACTTATTTCTATTGTGGGTCCTTGTAATATCTTATTATTTTTGTATGTTACCATGTATAATAATTTGTGTAACTGTATTTATGTGTACCTGTGCCTAAATAAACTTACTCACTAATTTGCACGAGAAACGATTAATTGGTGAGCAGAGTACAATAATTGTAGTTAAAAAGCCCTGGCAACCCTGGCCTGGCTGCCAGCCCAGCCAGTTTGAATCTTTTTGAGGCAAACATTGATGTTGTTTTGAAGCATTATTGAGTTTTCTCTTTCACCAGTTGACACAGCTGTCCCTCCATCACCACCACCATCTGTAAGTTGTCTAGAATAGTTGGAAAGGTAATATATGAAGGAATATATGCATTTATTACCGCCCAAGGACCCCAATGGAAATCGTTTCGACTTTTTTGGGTTTGTTTAATATTTTTATTATACACCTCACACCCATCTTGTTTTTGGGTTATTCTAGATAATTTACAGCCACGTTACTATTTATGATAATTTGTATAACTATTTATGTGTACCTAAATAAACTTAACAGGATATTAATCTTCGGCTGCTGGCCAGGGGAAAAATACTTATGATTCTTTCATTAAGATGCTAGACTTTTCTCTTCAGTTCTAGGAAATAATGAATAGTCAGGGGGCTTCTTTATTCATCCAAGAACAGGACTGGCCACTAAGCCACAATATATTGCTGGAAGTAGAGAATTATGGAGGTCATGTCTCGTATATTCCAGACTCAAGACACCTCACTGGAATTAAGTCACTTTGTCTGATTTTTTGGTGTTATCCTGGGTTCTCTACACATATGCTGCTATGTATGATGACCTATGTAGCTGTATTTGTGTATACCTGAATAAACTTACTATTCCGAAACGTTTCGCCTACAGGGTAGGCTTCTTCAGTCGAGTACAGAAGAGGAGAAGCAGTAGAGATTAGTTTTGAGATGGTCCCTCTGAGGGGCTGTAGAAATAAGCGTAGTGAGAAAAGAGGGCTGATGTATGGTGCCTTAAATATAGCACATTTTTATTTATATCTTTATGCAGTACAAATAATATAGTTTAAATGTAAGAAAACATTGGTAGGGACAAAGGAAAACCACTAATATGCAAAGCTTTTCAGGCAAACTAATCCTAATGCTTAAATATTTCTTAGGATTTAGACATACTTAAATATGCAATTAACTACAATCATATGTATGATAAAGGTAGCTAGTGAACAAATGGTACAATTTCAAAAGTATGACTTATTATTTCAAACTGATTCGATGATCTTCATTTTTGTGGGGTGATTATGAGGAAAATTGTCCTGGGGAGGGACTTGTTATAGTATTTTGTCACAAAAGCCCAGGTTTTGGTTCCTAAACCTTTCAGAATTTAAAGTAAATGTTCAAACCCAATTTGTTAGCTCCAATTTTTTTTACAGGTTTCATTTTAAATTTCAAATTTTGTTCATGAATTTGTTACACTATTGGCAGGAGTGATTGTGGCTTGGTAACATGGATGTGAGTGAAGACGCTGCCAGTCATTGGGAGCTAAGTAAGGAAAATATTCAGCCTTTGAAACAGGGAAGGAAAGCCACAGTACTCACCATGGCCTTGGACGGTAGTGCTGCACAGAAACTGAATGCTTCTAGGCAGTAAGCAAAAATTTTATTTCTTGTTTTAATTCTCCCTAATTTTGAAACTCCTTAAAAGGTGTTGCTGTTTATCATGTATACAATGTTAGTGTCCAACAGGAAAAGTTTGAATAGTATATAGTATAAAGAATGGGTAATTTATAAATCATCTTAAAAAGGGGTTTAAAATATTGTATTAGTCTGGCTTTTGTACTAGTCAGTGCTCTATATATACACTTCCCTCAAGGGAGTTTCCTTGATGCTGGTGAGGGGCTCTTGATCTAGGAAATTGGATCTGTGCTCCAGTTCCCTGAATTAAGACTGAATACCTTCCACATCCCCCCACAGGCGCTGCATAATCCTATGGGTTTAGCACTCCCCTTGATTATTATAATAAAATATATACACTATCTTAAACCTTAGTTTGTATTTTTTATTGCAGTATAGTTATGTTGAGAAGTTTGCATTTGTAATTAGAGGTACTGTAAGTATTGTAGTAATGATTTTAAATAAAACATTTAAATTTCAGAGCATTTGAAGAGGAAATCCTTACATATTCAGGGGATGACCCTTTGGATGTATGGTATCAGTATGCTCTCTGGACTGAGCAGAATTATCCTAAGGGAGGCAAGGAAGGAAATATAAAGAAAATAATAGAGAAGTGTATAAAGTCAGTTAACTTCGATGCTGAAATGGCCAACAAATATAAAAATGACCCTCGTATATTGGATCTCTGGATTAAATATGTGAGTCTGTAAATATTATTTTTTTTTTCCAAGTGGAGCTTGGCTATGGAGTTTTTACCAAGTATTTCTTTAAATTTGATGCTATAGATTTCTAATAGACTTTGTGGGTATAGAGTTGTATTCTATACTCTCCAAGTGGTTTATTGTCTTATAACACTTATGATATGTAAGTGAGATTTCCTGCTGCTTTGAAAATTTGTACTGCATCTGCAGCAGCTTTTAAAAGCTTTCTGGTTTATCTCCAATTATACTGCTTAGATCTGGGGTGAGAGTGTAGTGGTTCACGTGTGGCTACCTTTTAAATTTAAATAAGCTTGTATTTCCATTTGATTCCCTGTAGAGTCAGCTACTATGTTACTGAAATCATTTCTTTCTGCAACACACTAACGGCTGATACTGTACAGGGGTTCAAAACACAAATAAAAGTGTAATGGTTTCTGTGTTTTGATTCGGGCATTCAGCTTCCAGCTGTTTCTTCATTGTGAATCAATGCCTGGAAGTGTCTATACCATTACATACAGAAATGTTATTGGAACAAGTGTAGAAGTTATCTAGACGAAACTGGACAATCACTGTCTCCAAGTCCCAGATCAACCAAGCTGCTATGGATATATGAACCAGGATGCTTCCGACAGGAGCAACTTAGTTGACCAGCAGTTAACAGAAAAGCCTGGCCCCAGGCTGAGCTGCGAGGATAGAAAAATTCTTGAAACCAATTACAGATATACACATCTCGTGTGTGAAATTCATTTTTGGGTATGCAGTGTCTGTGTATAATCCTGTGTTATTATATATGAGACTGGTTTCAAGGTTCTTTCCTTGCAGCCCAGCCTGAGGTCAGGCATCCTTGTCAATTGTTTGATCAGACTTTGCTATTCATAGCCATCAAAGCTGGGTTGATACAGCATGTGGTGGAAATAGTTGTCCAGTTTCTTCTTAAATTTCTGCATTTGTTCCTTTGATAAAATAGATATTCAAGGAAACTAGAGTGTATCCAGACTCCTGCATGGACTAAGGACTATGAGCTGTGAAGAGAGATCTGGACCTTCTGTCATTAGAAAAACTAAGAAATGGCAACTTTCTGAGGCAACATGTGTATAGTATTGTGGATATTTCTTTGTGTTTTTGTTTTATTGTTGGTGTGGATTTTTTTTTAGAGATTCACATGCAAATGTTTTTTGCCAAGTATAACTTAAATGTTTTGACAGATTGCAAGTTGGTTAGTTAAAGAACATTTTAGTGAATTTAAGTGTTTGAGTAAGTTTTGCTGAATACAAATGGATTTTAGTACTCTAAGTTTTTTTTTCTTTGAATAACTTTTGGCAAGCATGAATAGTTTTAACTTTTATTTTTGTAATGTTTATTAAATTCAAGGATATTTTAAGTACGTAGTTAATTTTTTTCAACAAAGTCGTTATATCCCACTGAGGCAGGGTGACCTAAAAAGAAAAATGAAAGTTCGTCAGCTGTCTCCCACCGAAGCAGGGTGACCCAAAAAGAAAGAAAAACCCTTCATCATTCAACACCTTTGCCATCACTCATACATAATTACTGTCTTTGCAGAGGCACTCAGATACGACAGTTTAGACGTTCCTCCAAACTGCCAATATCCCAAACCCCTCCTTTAAAGTGCAGGCATTATACGTACTTCCCATTTCCAGGACTCAAGTCCGGTTAACCAGTTTCCCTGAATCCCTTAACAAAATATTACCCTGCTCACACTCCAACAGCTCATCGGGTCCCCAAAACCATTTGTCTCCATTCACTCCTATCTAACACGCTCACACTCACTTGCTGGAAGTCCAAGCCCCTCGCCAACAAAACCTCCCTTACCCCCTCCCTCCAACCTTTTCGGGGACGACCCCTACCCCGTCTTCCCCAACAGATTTATACGTTCTTTGTATAAATATCTCTAAATGACCAAACCACCTCTTCAGCCCTCTGACTGATACTTTTAGTAACTCCACACCTCCTAATTTCCACACTACGAATTCTCTGCATAATATTTACTCCACACATTGCCCTTAGACACGACATCTCCACTTCCTCCAACCACCTCCTCGCTGCAGCTTTTTGAGTTCTAGGGGCTTGAATATCCATCAGCCTTATGTAAGTGCATTAGTTTGGAGTGAGTGAGTGGGGCCAAGTAGTTTTTATAACACTCCAACATTCTGTTGGAGTGTAAGCTAGGTGACATTTATGATAGATTCAGGGAAACCAGAGTAACTGGACTTTTGTTGGAGGTGGGAAGTACACTGCCTGCAACCTAAAAAATGGCTGAGGATGTTGCAGTTTTGAAGGTTATTTGAGGTGTTATGGCAGTTCTGGCAAGATAACAATAGTCTGGCAGAACAGCAATTGAGTGGATGATGGCAAATGTATTTATTCCTTTTAGAGGGAAGGGGGTAAAGGCTTGCCCTTCATTGGTAGGAGACAGCTGGTGTGGTAACAAAAAAAAAAATTGTAATGATGTATAAACTTGTTGAGCTTAGTGTCACAATTGCTTTACTGGCAGTTTTGAGCCAAAGTAAAACAGAACAATACAATGTTTGCTTAGAATGATGGTTTGCCACATAGATAACTGAGCTTCTATGCTGGTGTAGCCACAATAAAAAAACAGCATTTTTTTTATAAGCTTTATTTTACAGGCTGGTCTGTTGCCAAATCCCATTGAAATTTATCAAAGTTTAGAGGCCAAAAAAATGTGTGTAGTCCTTGCTGATTTCTACATAAACTGGGCCTGGGAGATGGAAAAAACAGGAAACTTCAAACGAGCTGATTCTATCTTTTGTAAGGGCATTGAACTTGGTGCAAAGCCAGTCCATGTTCTTGAAGAAGCACACATGTAAGTTTCTGAATTTGATTTTTTTATTCTTTTTTTTTCTATTCTTGATGACCTATCATGTCATAAGCCTTAACAATTACAATTGTCTAAACCAACTTTGTTCCCAGTGGTCTAATTAACGTCTAAATATATAAACTGTTTTGCATGCTCTTTAAACCAAATGATTTTGATCTTGGGCATTACCTTGTTTCATTTTTATTTTATTTTGAGCATTATCACATAAGAGGGTTTTAAAATATTAGTCTTAAGTACATATTTATGTATGGCCAAATAAAGTATGTACCTTACCCTACTTGCTAATCACTTGACCAGAAGGATCAGTAATCCAGATGATGCCTGGTCCCAAGCATTCTGGAATATTGATGCTCTGCTATTGTTAAAATAACTGGAGGGAAAAGCCATGAATTGAAGAACTAGAGGATGAATGAATTGAATTTAATGTATTGTTGGATGAGGGAAGGTTGCAGGAAGAGTAGATGATGTGAAGATAAGACATTTAATCAAGCAAGAGATTTCACTATAGTGTAAATTTAGCGTTGTGTAAAGGACTTGTTGGTGCAGACACGGGATCACACCCAGGATTATTATTTAGGAATGCCAACGTACAAACAAACATTTATGTCCATGTGATTATATATATACACAAATCTAATATGATAATAATTTTTTTTTTTTCTCAACAAGTCGGCCGTCTCCCACCGAGGCAGGGTGACCCAAAAAAGAAAGAAAATCCCCAAAAAGAAAATACTTTCATCATTCAACACTTTCACCACACTCATACATAATCACTGTCTTTGCAGAGGAGCTCAGATACAACAGCTGAGAATAGTCCCTCCCAGCTGTCACTATCTCAGACCCCTCCTTTAAAGTGCAGGCATTGTACTTCCCATTTCCAGGACTCAAGTCCAACTAAATCAATTAACTGGTTTCCTGAATCCCTTCACAAAATGTTACCCTGCTCACACTCCAACAGATCGTCATGTCCCAAAAACCATTCGTCTCCATTCACTCCTATCTAACACGCTCACACATGCTTGCTGGAAGTCCAAGCCCTTGCCCACAAAACCTCCTTTACCCCTTCCCTCCAACCTTTCTAGGACAACCCCTACCCCGCCTTCCTTCCCTACAGATTTATACGCTCTCCAAGTCATTCTACTTTGATCCATTCTCTCTAAATGCCCAAACCACCTCAGCAACCCTCTTCAGCCCTCTGACAAATACTTTTAGTAACTCCACACCTTCTCCTAATTTCCACATTCCGAATTTTCTGCATAATATTTACACACACATTGCCCTTAGACAGGACATCTCCACTGCCTCCAGCCTCCTCCTCGCTGCAGCATTTGCAACCCATGCTTCACACCCATATAAGAGTGTTGGTACCACTATACTTTCGTACATTCCCTTCTTTGCCTCCATGGATAACGTTTTTGTCTCCACAGATACCTCAATGCACCACTCACCTTTTTCCTTCATCAATTCTATGGTTAACCTCATCCTTCATAAACCTATCCGCTGACACGTCAACTCCCAAATATCTGAAAACATTTACTTCTTCCATAATTCCTCTTCCAATGTGATACCCAAATTTTTTCTTTATTTAAATCGTTTGATACCCTCATCACCTTACTCTTATCTATGTTCACTTTTAACTTTCTACCTTTACACACTCTCCCAAACTCGTCCACTAACCTTTGCAACTTTTCTTTAGAATCTCCCATAAGCACAGTATCATCAGCAAAAAGTAACTGTGTCAACTCCCATTTTGCATTTAATTCTCCATAATTTAATCTCACCCCTCTCCCCAACACCCTAGCATTTACTTCTTTTACAACCCCATCTATAAATATATTCAACAACCATGGTGACATTACACATCCCTGAGCCTCACTATCCTCATAAAAACTCTTTACAGCCTTCAGTAACTTACTACCTATTCCATACACTTGCAATATTTGCCACATTGCTCCCCTATCCACTATCATATGCCTTTTCTAAATCCATAAATGCAATAAAAACTTCTCTACCTTTATCTAAATACTGTTCACATATATGCTTCACTGTAAACACTTGATCTACACATCCCCTACCCACTCTAAAGCCTCCTTGCTCATCTGCAATCCTACTCTCTGTCTTACCTCTAATTCTTTCAATAATAACCCTGCCATACACTTTACCTGCTATACTCAGTAAACTTCTTCTTTCCCACCGAAGCGGGGTGGCCCAAAATGAAAAACGAAAGTTTCCCATTTTACATTTAGTAATATATACAGGAGAAGGGGTTACTAGCCCCTTGCTCCCAGCATTTTAGTCGCCTCTTACGACACGCATGGACTCAGTAAACTTATTCCCCTATAATTTTTACTCTTTTATCCCCCTTCCCTTTATATAAAGGAACTATACATGCTCTCTGCTAATCTTTAGGTACCTTCCCCTCTTTCATACATTTATTAAACAAAAATACCAACCACTCCAGCACTATATCCCCCCTGCTTTTAACATTTCTGTCATGATCCCGTCAGTTCCAGCTGCTTTACCCCCTTTCATTCTACGTAATGCCTCACGCACCTCCCCCACACTCACATCCTGCTGCTCTTCACTCCTAAACGATGTTGTACCTCCCTGGCCAGTACATGAAATTACCGCCTCCCTTTTTTCATCGACATTTAAAAGTTCCTCAATATATTCCCGCCATCTACCCAATACCTCCAGCTCCCCATCTATTAACTCCCCTACTCTGTTTTTAACTGACAAATCCATTTGTTCCCTAGGCTTTCTTACCTTGTTTATCTCACTCCAAAATTTTTTCTTGTTTTCAGCAAAATTTCTTGACAGAGCCTCTCCCATTCTTTCATCCGCTCTTCTTTTGCACTCTCTCACCACTCTCTTCACCTTTCTTTTACTCTCCATATACTCTGCTCTTCTATTAACACTTCTGTTATGTAAAAACCTCTCATAAGCTACCTTTTTCTCTTTTATCACACCCTTTACTTCTTCATTCCACCACTCACTCCTCTTTCCTCCTGCACTCACCCACCTATAGCCACAAACTTCTGCCCCACATTCTAATACTGCATTTTTGAAACTATCCCAACTCTCTTCAACCCCCCCCCATTACTCATACTTGCACTATCCCACCTTTCTGCCAATAGTTGCTTATATCTCACCCTAACTTCCTCCTCCCTTAGGTTTATACACTTTTACCTCTCTCTTACTTGCTGTTGCCATTTTCTTTTTGTCCCATCTACCTTTTACTCTAACTGTAGCTACAACCAAATAATGATCTGATATATCTGTTGCCCCTCTATAAACATGTACATCCTGAAGCCTACCCATCAACCTTTTATCCACCAATACATATTCCAACAAACTACTTTCCTTACGTGCTGTATCATACCTTGTATATTTATTTATCCTCTTTTTCATAAAATATGTATTACTTATTACCAAACCTCTTTCCACACATAGCTCAATTAATGGTTCCCCATTTACATTTACCCCTGGCACCCCAAAGTTACCTACTACTCCCTCCACAACATTTTTACCCACTTTAGCATTAAGATCCCCAACCACAATTACTCTCACTTGGTTCAAAACTCCCCACACACACTCTCAACATTTCCCAAAATCTCTCTCTCTCCTCTACACTTTTCTCTTCTCCAGGTGCATAAACACTTACTATAACCCACTTTTCACTTCCAACCTTTATTTTACTCCACATAATCCTTGAATTTATACATTTATATTCCTTCTTTACCTGCCATAACTGATTATTCAACATTATTGCCACTCCTTCTTTAGCTCTAACTCTATTTGAAACCCTGACCTAATCCCATTTATTTCTCCCCACTGAAACTCTCCTACCCCCTTCAGCTTTGTCTCGCTTAAAGCCAGGACATCCAGCTTCTTTTCATTCATAACATCTACAATCATCTCTCTTATCATTCGCACAACATCCACGCACATTCAAACATCCCACTTTGACGGTTTTCTTCTTTTTCTTTTTAGTAAGCTATACAGGAAAAGGGGTTACTAGCCCAATGTTCCTGGCATTTTAGTTGACTTTTACAACACGCATTGCTTACGGAGGAAAAATTCTTATTCCACTTACCCATGGATATGAAAGGAAAAGCAATAAGAACAAGAACTATTAAGATAAAATAAAAGAAAACTCAGACGAGTGTGTATACATAAACGTGTACATGTTTGCGTAGTGTGACCTAAGTGTAAGTAGAAGTAGCAAGACGTACCTGAAATCTTGCATGTTTATGAGACAGAAAAAAGACACCAGCAATCCTACCATCATGTAAAACAGTTCCAGGTTTCTGTTTCACAGTCACCTGGCAGGATGGTAGTACCTCCCTGGGGGGTTGCTGTCTACCAACCTACTACCTATAAATAAAAATATGTAGTAAAATTTAAAAGAAGAAGAGGATAATGAAGAGGTGATAAATAACAGGTTTAAACTGAAATTAGCTCCTTTCTTCTATACTTTGTCTATTTAGCAGTCCATTTATCTTGTCAAATTATTTTTCTTTTTAGCTTGCCCAGCAATTCTTTTCTTTTTATTAAAGTGAATGCGAGTCAGAGCTGCATGTTAGGTCATTTTCCGATTTACCTATGTTGTTTTGTGCTCTGTAAATCTAGCATTTTGCAGTTTCACTGGTTTGTTATACTTCCTCTTAATCTCTGTTTATGTATTTATTCTTTCCTTAGATATCTACACTTTACATCCTGGATTTATATACCCTCCTGGTCATCCTATCTTACAATAGCCTTTCAAATAAGCAAACCATCTCGACCCTCTTACCACTTTCCTAGTAAATGTTTCATACCACCACTATTATTGTTAAGAAGTTTCATTTTTTTTAGGAAATTTCAAATGAGGGTTGCAAGGTCTGCCATTGATGGAAGATCAGTGGACCAAGAATTGAGTGTAGAACCACATCGAACAGCCTTCAACTCTCTTAAACCCCAGGGTCGTAGCAGTCGTGTTGCCTATGAACGTGTGGGATCATCTGTTATTGGACCTGCAGGACGTGTTCTCCAAGATCGACCAAGCAGTAATGTTGGAGGCACTGTATTTTCAATATTCCAAGTGAGCAGTAGGCCACTGATTTTTTTATCTAAATTTACATAGATGCTTTTTGTATAGTACATAGTATATCATTTCCACGAGTGTTTATCAGCAGATGAATACAGTGGTAGGAGAGAGGGAGATTACTTCCCGGTAAAAGTAGGTCTTAGACAGGGATGTGTAATGTCACCATGGTTGTTTAATATATTTATAGATGGGGTTGTAAAAGAAGTAAATGCTAGGGTGTTGGGGAGAGGGGTGGGATTAAATTATGGAGAATTAAATGCAAAATGGGAGTTGACACAGTTACTTTTTGCTGATGATACTGTGCTTATGGGAGATTCTAAAGAAAAGTTGCAAAGGTTAGTGGACGAGTTTGGGAGAGTGTGTAAAGGTAGAAAGTTAAAAGTGAACATAAATAAGAGTAAGGTGATGAGGGTATCAAACGATTTAAATAAAGAAAAATTGGATATCACATTGGAGAGAGGGATTATGGAAGAAGTAAATGTTTTCAGATATTTGGGAGTTGATGTGTCAGCGGATGGGTTTATGAAGGATGAGGTTAATGATAGAATTGATGAAGGAAAAAAGGTGAGTGGTGCATTGAGGTATCTGTGGAGACAAAAAACGTTATCCATGGAGGCAAAGAATTGAATGTACGAAAGTATAGTGGTACCAACACTCTTATATGGGTGTGAAGCATGGGTTGCAAATGCTGCAGCGAGGAGGAGGCTGGAGGCAGTGGAGATGTCCTGTCTAAGGGCAATGTGTGGTGTAAATATTATGCAGAAAATTCGAATGTGGAAATTAGGAGAAGGTGTGGAGTTACTAAAAGTATTTGTCAGAGGGCTGAAGAGGGGTTGTTGAGGTGGTTTGGTCATTTAGAGAGAATGGATCAAAGTAGAATGACTTGGAGAGCGTATAAATCTGTGGGGGAAGGAAGGCGGGGTAGGGGTCGTCCAAGAAAAGGTTGGAGGGAAGGGGTAAAGGAGGTTTTGTGGGCGAGGGCTTGGACTTCCAGCAAGCATGTGTGAGCGTGTTAGATAGGAGTGAATGGAGACGAATGGTTTTGGGACATGACGATCTGTTGGAGTGTGAGCAGGGTAACATTTTGTGAAGGGATTCAGGAAACCAGTTAATTGATTTAGTTGGACTTGAGTCCTGGAAATGGGAAGTACAATGCCTGCACTTTAAAGGAGGGGTCTGAGATAGTGACAGCTGGGAGGGACTTTTCTCAGCTGTCGTATCTGAGCTCCTCTGCAAAGACAGTGATTATGTATGAGTGTGGTGAAAGTGTTGAATGATGATGAAAGTATTTTCTTTTTGGGGATTTTCTTTCTTTTTGGGTCACCCTGCCTCGGTGGGAGACGGCCGACTTGTTGAAAAAAAAAAAAAAAAAAGAATACAGTGGTACCCCAGTTTACGTAATTAATTCGTTCCAGAATGCTGTTCAAGTGCCGTTACCAAACAAATTTGTTCCCATAAGGAATAATGTAAATTAGATTAGTCCTTTTAGACCCCCAAAAATACACTTAAAAAAGCACTTACAAAAATACACTTACATAATTGTTCGAGTTTGGAGCAGTATGTAAACCGGGGGTCCACTGTACCTCTACATATTTCCTTTTGTTATAACACCTACTGTTTTATCACTTTAGGTACTTTACATATGATGTATGAGAGTATAGTTATACCAACGCTCTTATATGGGTGTGAAGCATGGGTGATGAATGTTGCAACGAGGAGAAGGCTGGAGGCAGTGGAGATGTCATGTCTGAGGTCAATGTGTGGTGTGAATATAATGAGAATCGAGTTTGGAAATTAGGAGGAGGTGCGGATTACCAACGATTGTCCAGAGAGCTGAGGAGGGTTGTTGAGGTGGTTTGACATGTAGAAGAATGGAACGAGACAGAGTGACTTGAGTGTATAAATCTGTAGGAGGAAGGGGGTAGGGTCTGCCTAGGAAGGTTGGAGGAGGGGGTAAAGGAAGTTTTGTGTGCGAGGCTTGATTTCCAGCAAGCATGTGTGAGCGTATTTGATAGGAGTGAATGGAGGCATATGGTTTTATACTTGACGTGCTGTTGGAGTGTGGAGCAAAGTAACATTTATGAAGGGATTCAGGAAACCGGCAGGCCGGACTTGAGTTCTGGAGATGGGAAGTACAGTGCCGGCACTCTGAAGGAGGGGTGTAAATGTTGCAGTTTTATAACTGTAGTGTAAAGCACCCTTCTGGCAAGACAGTGATGGAGTGAATGATGATGAAAGTTTTTCTTTTTCGGGCCACCCTGCCTTGGTGGGAATCGGCCGATGTGTTAATAAAAAAAAATAATGCTCATATTACAGTAGACCCCTTGAGAAACATGTGGTTTACGTTCCTGGAAATTAGTGTTAACAGAAAAGGGGGGAGGGGGAGCTAGGGTTATATTCCTTTGACTCCAGAAAAAAAAATCTATAATTCTATGATGCATCTCTGCTCTGTTTTACCCAGCAATTTTTTATATGGCTTATAGTAGGTCTTCTTAGTTTGCTTCACAATCCTCTTTGTAGCAAAGCTTCTAGATGTATCAGTCCACTTTAGTGTAAAAGTCTGGAAGTTTATCTTTCCTCTTCCATTTTTTAGTTCCCTTTCTTGTCACATTTGCCCTATTCAACTCTTCTGTGATTTTATCCCTTGCTTCACTGCTGATTGCTGCACTTTCTCTCCAAAGGTAATTGAACTTTTTCTCACTCTTCTCTGTTGGATCTTTGGGCCCACTTAAAATACAGTCTACATAATGTATTTTCATAAGCCTGTGATTTTCTGCTTCATTGACCCTCAAATTCAAATTTTTATGTTTTCTAATGTAATGCAATTTCTTAACATTTTATGCCCTCATAACTCTGTCTCGTCAGCATTAAACACTCAAGTTGTAGTGTTACAATTATTGGAGAAATTGTTCTTAAACTGGGCAGGGGAGTTTCCTGCGGTAATGTGATATGATCATATACTTTTGTGACCAGACTTTATGAAGCCAAATTAAATCGATCAAAGGGACCAACACTAAATGTACAGTCTCTTATAGGCTTTCCTTCTTGCACTTTTTCATAGCAAGATGAGGCTTTCTTTGTCTGATTATTAAGTGGGGCCCCTTTGTTTTTCCTTCAGTCCACACATTCAGTAACTGTTTTATTTAGCTTTATTTACTTATTTGCCATTCTTTTCAGGTGACCATCTGAATTGATCACTGCACAATCTTATTTTCTTCTCATTGTCTTGAATGGTGCTAATGGATGCTTCTCTGAGACCCAAGGCATGGGCAGTCAGTCATGTATAACCTACCTTAAAGAATATCTAATAATTTTTTTTTTTTTTTTTTTTACACACCAAAGTTTCATGCTTCATTTTCTTGGCACCTCCAGCATCACTAGTATTTTTTTTTTTTTTAGTTCCTTGATTAATATCCAGAGATGAGATAGGGTGATACAGTAAAAAATAATTTCATAAACACAACTGGTCAGTCATGCCACACTGCCACAAAGCATCATGTTGTGGCATGGGTAGAATGACAAGGCGTGATGCTGGGCCTACCCTAAAATCAAAGGCCTCATTTTGTAGGCCCAAGCTAGCATGAAGGGGAAATTTCCCACTCTGCATCCTCTCAGGGTTTCTTGTGACACTGTTGATCCTATCATAAATTATGGCATGTGCATTGAATTTCTCTACGCAAATAAAATTGTAGTTGCTACTTATCAATTGTGTTTTGCTGAACAAAAAATTTATTTTTACTTTTATTATATTAAAAGACTACATAATGCATCAGTGAAAAACCTAATAGTGTATATGCTTTTAGAGTGAACTGAAATTAATTGCTGAGAAAAGGGAGACCAGAGACTAGTGTCATGGAGGGAGACAGCTTACGGAATTGGACACAGAATTTCCACATTGATTAAATAAGTAGTTTTGTTAATATATTTTCATTTGAAGATTCTTTAGGTGCCCCTGGTCATGTTAAATTTCATTAATATATCATTTGTAGGACCCTAATGCATCTGCTGGCCATCCACATCATTCTGAAGATGGCAAAGGCAGCTCTGTTCCTATTGGAGCCAATGTTAACCAAGAAAATCTTAAAAATCCAGGAAAGTGGACTAAGTCTAGGGTCAGTCAAAAAGCCAGTAATATTGTACCTGTGGAAGATCTTGGTAAATATCAAAAACCTGGATTTTCTGGTAAGATGATTAATTATGTTAATTGTAATGCAAGTAATAGTGATTTAACTGTCAAAAATACAGAATTTTATATGCAGCACATTTGCAAGAATTTTTTTATTCAATATTATACTTTTTCCCTCTTTTTTGTTTTCCAGTTCATGAGGATGAAAATGCATCTCATCCTTTAACTACTCCAGCAAAACTTCCTCCAACAAGTAATGTTTTATCGGCAGTCAAAAGCCAGTTTAATGATTGGCATGTTCCGATGTTTATTCCAGAGCCATTTGACCCTAAAGTTCAACCGCAGTATTGTAAACATAAGGTAAGATGGAAATTATCTGGATATCAATACGAAACATTTACATAGTTAAGTCACAAATTTTGATGTTATAATTCAGTAGGTGGTCTCCTTCCCTTATCCCCTCCCTTCTGTTCTGCCACGGCATGGGCCAATGTGGTGAGTAGGTGGAATCTGAGGTAAAATTTGTTATGGATAACTAAAGCGTAATGAACATTTGTCATTGTTGAGTAATAACTCGCAGGGAGACAAACATAGAAGATTAATTGGTCTGTATATTTCAATCCCCTTCTGGGATCCTCTTCAGCAGATACATATTGTTGTTCTCATTTCACTTATGTATCTGCTGAAGAGGATCCCAAAAGGCGATTGAAATATACAGACCAATTAATCTTCTGTTTCTGTCTCAATGTTCCTAAGACTACGTCAGTAAACAAATTTGTCTCTGAGGAGCATACTATAATGGTAATGGGTTTGTGTCAACCATCTTTGATATTGTTTTAATGTCACCTTTGCACCATTATAACATTTTTGAGCAAAAGTTGCTATGTTGAGTGCTGGGGTATGGGCCAGTATGGGGTCCAGTGTGGTGAGTACATGATTTGCTTCAATTATTGGGATGCTCTAAACCATGACCAGTCATTCTTGGTTATATTTTATTAATCCGAGGAGTAGAGTAAAACTTTATTTTTGTGGATTCTAAATTGAGGGTAGGTGTAATATAGGAGAGGCTTGGGGGCATGATTAGTGAACAGAGGACAGGTTGCTTTAGTTGCTGGGGAATGCATACAGTGTTTATTTTGGATTCTGTTTTTAAATTTGAATTTGTTGTATTTTGTGTAAAACTGGCTGAATTACCAAATTCTGTACACTAATTTATAGGGTTTTGATAGCTGAATGGGCAGTTTTTGTACTGATTTGATAGAATGGAAGGTATACTAGTGAATTAGCTAAGAATTTGGTTGAATTGAGCAATGAAATTGGCTTAAAATAGAACTCGTTGGGTGAAATATCTCATGCTTAAATTGCGCCCAGACTACCAAATTTGTGCCTGCATTATTCTGAAATGGTAGAGACTTTCTACCATTTCAGAATATTTTTTTTTTTTTCAAATTCTGACATTGTCAGCAGTTTTAATTTTGGGGGTCCCGACAGTGAAAGGGTTAATAGGGTAATGAATGATGGAATTATAGCTACCACTGCTCTTCACTAGGGAAATAGTGTTGGGTAGAGTAGATATAAGCTCATCTATAACAAATTAGAGAAGTGAATTATTGTACATACGTAATCTGGAAATGGGAAGTACAATGCCTGCACTTTAAAGGAGGGGTCTGGGATAGTGACAGTTGGAAGGGACTATTCTCAGCTGTCGTATCTGAGCGCCTCTGCAAAGACTGATTATGTATGAGTGAGGTGAAAGTGTTGAATGATGAAATTATTTTCTTTTGGGGATTTTCTTTCTTTTTGGGTCACCCTGCCTCGGTGGGAGACTGCAGACTTTTTGAAAAAAAAAAAAATCTGGATTGAGACTTGGCATAGTATTTAGACAAATTAGAATGCAGTGCTCAAGTATACTGCATTTAAAAGGAAGCACTTAGTTTTACATTTGATTTGGCTTGTCCTGTCATAATCCGAATAATTTTTTTTCTTCTGTTTATCTACTTTAATAGATATATGGTGGCGTTGAAGAAGTGTGTTTTGAGGAATTGAGAGCTGCACAATACTTCAAAGAGGAGAGGGAGAAGCAGAAACAAAAGCAAAAGGACGGTAAGGGGTATTTTATGATTTCTGAAGCATTTAATGTTGTGTCTTCGATAGTCATTTGAATTGGGATGTTTGTGCACTCCTGATATGACCACTGTTATGTGATGGTGAATGTAATTTCTTTTGGCCATCCTATCCTGGTAAGAAAGTTTTTTTTTTTTTCCCCTCAACAAGTCGGCCGTCTCCCACCGAGGCAGGGTGACCAAAAAAGAAAGAAAATCCCCAAAAAGAAAATACTTTCATCATTCAACACTTTCACCACACTCATACATAATCACTGTCTTTGCAGAGGAGCTCAGATACGATAGCTGAGAATATTCCCTCCCAGCTGTCACTATCTCAGACCCCTCCTTTAAAGTGCAGGCATTGTACTTCCCATTTCCAGGACTCAAGTCCAACTAAATCAATTAACTGGTTTCCCTGAATCCCTTTACAAAATGTTACCCTGCTCACACTCCAACAGATCGTCATGTCCCAAAAACCATTCGTCTCCATTCACTCCTATCTAACACGCTCATACATGCTTGCTGGAAGTCCAAGCCCCTCGCCCACAATACCTCCTTTACCCCTTCCCTCCAACCTTTTCTAGGACGACCCCTACCCCGCCTTCCTTCCCCTACAGATTTATACGCTCTCCAAGTCATTCTACTTTGATCCATTCTCTCTAAATGACCAAACCACCTCAACAACCCCTCTTCAGTCCTCTGACAAATACTTTTAGTAACTCCACACCTTCTCCTAATTTCCACATTCCGAATTTTCTGCATAATATTTACACAACACATTGCCCTTAGACAGGACATCTCCACTGCCTCCAGCCTCCTCCTCGCTGCAGCGATGTGGTTAAAAAGGGAAATTCTCACTTGATGGGCAGTTAAATACTGAGTTTCATTTACTGTGTATATACTGTTGGGATATATAACTAATAAGCTTGCATGAAAATCTAACTAGGCATTATCTTTTTTTTCCTTGCCACTTCAGGATACTGTGGCTTGAATCCAGTCAGTTATTGATTTTGTAAGTCATTGGTGTGGTTAGTAATGCGAGAAAATTTTAATATTGTTTAATTTTTAGATTTATTAGATAGATTTAACCATTTGTACAAGTTTCTTATTCTTAAGCTGTCTTTCACTTTGGGGCATGAAAAGAAATATTTTTGGTTTTACTGATATATGTCAAGTCAGAGTACAGTACTTAGTTTAAAATATTACTGATCAACATTAATAATTTATCTTAATTGTTTACATGCTATTCCATTTTTATTTTTATATAGTCAAAAGTTTCTCCAGAGAGTAAGTTTGGTAAAACTCCTAAGTCAACCAGCCCCTTCTTTATGAAAGTGCAATGGCCTTCACCTTGTCTTGTATGTGAGGTCATTGTGCTGGGGAAGGTAGCTGTTCGGCAATCACTGGTCCTGTGTGTGTTTTGGGCTCTTACACATTTAAAATTGTGTTGCTGGAGAATGTTTTAACTTACTGGGTAATTTTAAATGTAAAAAGTAAACCATTTTGTAGAATATTTGGTGATAGTTTCTTGCATTTGCAGATTTTAGTCTATTCTTTTGTGTATTTGGTGGGCAGAGAACTAGTTCTGGATGTGGGAAGTACAGTGCCTGCACTCTAAAGGAGGGAGTTTGGGATATTTGCTGTAGAGTAGGGCTACTCAACTATTAACAAAGGTCCACTTGGACAAGTACAAATGTATGCAAAGGTCCAGATACATTTTTTTACACGCAATCATGAAAAGCAACAAATCCGAGTAGTATAGGGGGAAAAAATAATTTTTACATTATATCGAACAAGTTTTGGATTTTTTTACTCAAATTGGTTTAAATGGAGTTTTCAAACTGAAAAATTAATATATACAGTGGACCCTTAGTTAATGAAAAAACTTCGTCCCAGAAGCCTGCTCAAGTGCCATTACCGAACGAATTTACGTCCTTAAGAAATAATGTCACGTAGGTTAGTCTATTTCAGACCCCCAAAAATACACTTCCACATGCACCTAAAATATTATACTTACATAAGTAAGGTGTGTGTGTGTGTGTGTGTGTGTGTACTCACCTAATTGTGGTTGCAGGGGTCGAGACTCAGCTCCTGGGCGTGTGTGTGTGTGTGTGTGTGTGTGTGTGTGTACTCACCTATTTGTACTCGCCTATTTGT